>JABCMJ010005681.1:0-10434 GCA_014822125.1 Arbutus unedo
ACCCGAGCCGCGATGGTAGGGCTCAAGTGAGGTGGCTCGCGAAGGCTAGATGACAATAGTAGGGGAGGGACTGGGCGCGCGGTCTCCCAACCTTACTCACGGGAAAGAAATGAGACTAATAGATCGGTAGCTTCAAAGGAGGAGAGGTCGTCGCGGGACCTACCGTCACCGCGAGTCACAGCGAGGACGGAGCCACTATGGTCAGACACTTTCGGAAAGAGACACGTGTCAAGTATACACTAACACACTTGGCACCAGAATATGAGCCTAGTGTGCCTATATATACTTGATCCCCTCATGTCATTTTAAGAGTTAGAAAACTGATTTACATAGGGCATTCTAGAGAGAGAGACTCTCTGTAGGCTTGAGAGAGATTTTCTTCTAGCCTTCTCATAGTCCATTCTTTAGAGTTTGTCTCTCACCTACCTTCCCAAGCATATTTCAGGGTTAGAGAGAGCTGTTATTTTCTTTCTCCTAATATTTGCTTCTTCCTTTACCATTTTCACTTCTTCTTCTTTCCTCTTAACCGACTAGAGTTTATTATTTTTAACCTCTCCAGCATATTCTCACTTTGCAGAACCTATCCCCTAGGATAATCAAAGTATAGCCAACAAGTTATTATGGTTCCTCTATTTCCATCTTGAAACACCAGCTCACATCGCCATAATGCCTAGGATAATCAAAGTATAGCCAACAAGTTATTAGGGTTCCTCTATTTCCATCTTGAAACCACCATTCTAGCAAAAGAGGATTAAGATATAGAAAAATTATTTAGATTTACAATTATTTTTTCATTTCTTTCTCAAATAAAATCAAACAATACAACACACAAAAATGAAATATAAAATAGTCCAAAACACACTAAAATTATCTGCACAAACAACTACTCCCTGACAAACCCCTTCACCTTTCATACATCCCAACACAAACCCACTATCCCCTCTTTCAAACTATGACTTCAAATACTCAAAAAAAATGAAAACAACAAGCAACAAACAAAAGAAAACTACTGACTTCAAATACAAAATGAAAAGAGAGATACTGATGATTAGGGAAGAAATTGGGACCCATCTTTTACTTATTCACACTGATCCCAAGTGACTGAATTTGATTTCTGTGGCTCCCACACAATGTGATGATCTCTGATCCCCACCAAACACATCATGTGAATGGGCCAGCTGGTCATATAGCACCATGACTGACTATGGTTCTGTTTAGTTTCTTCAGTTGAGATAAACTAGAAAGGTCCTTTCAAAAAAATTAATTAAAAATGGGTTTGAAATAAATTGATATTTCGGACATCCTCATATTCCCCTTCATTGGGTTCTTACCTTCTTCCAGTGATTTTTTTCCCCCATTAAAGTGAATACAAAAGGTTCAGATTTACCAATTTATGGGTTTTGCTCAATAAAACATTTTAAATTTGGTGGATGAGCTTAATTTCCAGGACCTACTCCAATTCCTTTCTTATTTAAAAAATTAACAAAAAATCCCAAAGTACAAGATTTGAGGTGAAAATGAAGAATGATAAATCATTAGACGGGAAAAGGAAAAAAAAAAGTTATTTTTGGCGAATGTTTAAATTAGAATTGGGGCAAATATTTTAGTTAGGACGATGTTCATTCTCTAGTGAACCATTGTTGGCAGTGGAGGAGGGTGGCAGCGGCGGTTTCAACGGTGGAAGAGAAGCATTTTCCACCTTGAGATTTTGTTGCTGATATACTTTCCTCAGCCTCTCTATTTCCCTCCTCAATGCTTCTTGATGAGCTGCATTTTGGCACAAACATATTTTCGTCACTTCTACTCATCAAAGCTAAACAATTATAAAAGTATATCCAAATTATCACTACCCAAAATGGGACACGTCCTTACATTTGTCGGGAGATTTTTTATTTTTATTTTTCATTTTGAAGTTTTTTTCAGACTTTCAGACATGTAAGAAGGAAAAAAAATAGAATTTGAAAGGTTAAACCTCTTCAATAGCGACATGCGTAATAAGTAAAAAAAAATAGTAAAAATCAAAGATATTTCATTGTTATCGCAGAATCTCTTTATGAAAGCGGAGTCACGTTTATAATCCATTTGTTAGCGGTCAAAATTTTGAAAAGAATATGATAGATATAATAAGAAGGCAGATACATTAGAAGATGAAATTTTATTATAAATTGATGAATAGTAGAGAATGAGTATTTTTTTCAAGAATGATAATACGGTAAGTATGAGCAGGCGGACACATTCTCGTAATTAGTAAGAAATGTGGAATTCTCTCTTCAGGTGAATAAAATAGTACTCCGAATATCATATCTGAGGTTTAAACAAATAAACAAATTCCGAATATAATAAGCTGAATGGCTATATTCGAGGTGCATAAGCAATGAATGCTTCTTTGACCACAAATGAATATGCCCTTGCTTAAAAAACATGATAGTGCAGCTTTTCTTCCTATGGGCTACTATTCTTTCGGCGGGTAAATTATTCTGATTTCATTATTTCACTCGGGACACCTAAACTCATAATTAAGATATTCAAACTTCTCGCCAATGCAATCCAACTAGAATTTTTATCCACATCCAGAAATTGAATTTTGTTACCGCCAAGGAATAGGGTTGATAAACAAACCGAATGAGTTCAATTTAAAATCTTAACGAGCTTTAAAAAAAATTCTAGCTTGATGAGTTTATGTAACAAACCGATTTTGACTAATGAGCACGAACTCAAACTCAGATAATTTATCATGTTAGGCAGAGTTTACGAACCCGTCTCAAAAGCGTTAAGCGGTAGCGATCCTTTGATTTGGTAATAGTAATTATAAAGAGAAAGTAATGAATAAAAAAAAAGAATTATAAGGAGTTTGGTAATAGTTAGTTATTGAAAAATGGAAAAAACATACCATCTTTGAAGATCTTGTCCTGAGCGAGAGCCGCGATTCTTTGCTTAAGAGAGCTATTATCCACGTTCAGAATTAGGCGTTGGTGGTCCAAAAATGCAACCCTTGGCGACAAAACTGATACTTCAGCCTTCATCCATCATTAAGTGATCATAATCAAAACAATAAAAGGGAGAAACCTAATTAGATTAAAAACATGCAATAAATTAATATAAAAGGAACAATTGACACAAAAGTAATGTGTACATACTTGGAGTGAGGTAACGCTGCGTTCAAGCTCAGATATGTATTGTAACTTTCTTACTCGTGACCTCTGTGCAGATTGCCTGTTGGCCAATATTCTATCGCCAAACAAAAATATCATGTCTAGTTAAAATTGTGAACTATAATTATTATATACTTTACCATTTTTCTATTTTGAGTTTTGATTCTCAATTAGAAAAATGAAAATTGTGTTTTTTGTTTGGCCTCTCACCATGTGACGAGTGGCAAGAAAGGATTTGAAGAGACTGTAGTGCAGTTTTTTATAATACGAACAAAATGATGTAATTTTGTCCACTTTGCTTCGAAACTATATTGTTTTTACTTATCACACGAATTGTTATCAAAATGCATAAAATAAAAAATATGTAGTTTCAAGGGCAAAGTAGACAAAACTATATCGTTTTGTCCACAATAAATATGCACTATAAAAAACTGCATTACAATTCTCCTAAATCTGGCAAGAAATGCACACTATACGGTTGGCCACAGACATCAGACGGAAATACCACATGATTTGCATATATAATTTCGTGAAAAAATCTATGGTCCCATAAAAATTTATGAGATTTTTTTTTCATAATTCGAAATGAATAAATTAGATTTACTTGAGTGTGTAGATTTTTAAATTCAAATTAATTTTAACGCTTGATTTTGAATTCAGAAATATTTTTGAAAAAAAATTCTGGACCTTAGCATTGTAATTGGATGGTTTACCTCTTGACCCTCTTAGGATCAATATTGATCTTCTCATTTGAATTCTCAGTAGGCTGTCCCTCTGATTTGCATGAACTCTGAACCTCATCAGCCTCACTCTTAACCCGCTGCTGATGCTTATCAAGTGGTGCTAATAGCTTGTCATCATTGTTGCTATTATGATCGGACGGTGACGACGCATTCGACAACGACATGGCTGGGCCCCCAGCGATCTCGTCGGCAAACATGGACATCAGCTGCTCGTCGTCGAACCGGTCAAACTCCATGTTGTTACTACTAGCCCTGGACCCTAGTGCCGACGACCTCCTGCATTCCTCCACCATTGGCGGCTCGATGAACGCGATCGAGTCGCTTATGGATCTCCGGTGGGACCCTCGCTTCGCCGACGAGAAGTCATGGAATTCGTCGATCCACGAGATGTTCTGGGTGGTGTTGGTGGGTGGTGGTAAATTCTCTAGGGAGGACATTCTTTGGTGAGGAAAGTCAGCCCAATTTGGTGTCATGTTTGGGACTTTTGGAGGCAATTGTGCCATTTTTGGAGGAAAGTCAGCTAAGCAATGGTAGCTCAATGCAGTAACAAAACCAGACCAAACTACAGTCTATCCAACAGAGGAAGTTATATATAATACAACGAGATGTAATTGTAACAAGGCATCTGCATCTATAGCCACAAGAACATCATCATGATCTTCTCTCTCTCTCTCTCTCTCTCTCTCTCTCTCTCTCTCTGTGCAAAGTGGGGTCACATGGGGGAAGGGATTGGGACAGCTATCTACAGCTGGGAGGGAGGTTGGGGTCTCAACGGTATCAGTGGGAAGTCACAGTAGTTTAATAACTAAGAGGGCATCAGAGACCACGTGCTATTGTGCACCCCCTTTCCCCTTTTGCCCAACCTAAGTTTATAATAATAATAATACTCTCATGATTTACATACAAGAAATATTCCCATGTGTTTTCTCACTTTGTGAAAACCATTTCATCACCGTTTGATCGAAATGGGTGATCAAGATATGATGGTCCAGAATCCATAGAATGGGGTTGTACCATATATGTACTGAGGGAGATATCCTATATAATGGGCCGCGGAGATGTGGGATGAGCTGGGGAAAGAGAGGCACTTGTGAAGGTATAATGTCAGGCCATGTGAATTGATTGCAAGCTCTTAAGCTTTCTTTACTTTGTCCCCAAACCATACCCACATGTAGGGCATGTGTCCCTTATTCCTCTCTCTAAAAAAAAAAAAAAACACTAATTTTCTTGGCACCCCCAAGATCGGAATCTCTTTTAGTTTCTTAATTTAAGCCTTTGGGAAGAGCATAATGGATCATGATTACAGTTACAGATTTGTTTTTTCAAACATAATAGCCGCCAATTCAGTACTAAGGAACTGCTTATCCCAATTTAATTTGTTATTCCGATGTTGAGGATATTAAGCGACCGTGGTAGCTGGTTAAGTGACCGTTAGTGGATAATTAGCAATGAGGTGCGATGTTTAGTAGGGGTTGCGATCGCATACGTTGATTCTAGTGTAATCAAATAGACAAAATCAAACACGAATGAATTTTAATCTACAATATACAGATCGATTCAACGGTCAAAATTAATCGAGTGCGTGCCTTTTTAAAGGAGTGCACAATGACCTGTAAATAAACCACCACAAATTAGTCCAAATCACTTGAAAAACTCGGATGCCTACTTCTAGTCTAAATTCTTATGATCAAGCATTCAATACTGAAGTTTTATTATGTTGTAGGAAAAAAAATCTTAGTGGTTCTATTTCTCTTTTTGTAGTAGAAGGTATGTTCTATATGCTTCCATTTGCGTGTACCTAGACAGAAATTAATACTCTCTTCGTTCCAAATTATTTGTGTATTCTTGAAATTTTAACCTATTAAGATAACACAATGATTACTCTTAAAATTTTAACTTTTCAAAAATACCCTTTTAACTTTTGTAATATTAAAGGAGAGTAGGCATTTTTCAAAGTTTGATTTTTAAAAGAGAGAGGGGCATTAAGAGAATTTTCACAAATCAACTTTAAGATTTGACAAAAAAATTGAGACATGTAAAAATTAAAAAGTGAACAAACAAATTATAACAAAGGGAGTACGTGTTTTTGATGTTTGGGGACTTGGAAACGATTGAGGGTGATTTTTAAGATTTATGTAAAAAATTAATTAATGCATTCAGATGAGATTGTGGCATGTCCAGACGGGACCTGTTGTGTCCGAACAAGATTCCTTGGCGTTCAAACGGGAATTTGTCAAGCCTCTAAAATTTTTCGTCAGCCTGACGTCTAGATGGGCCAATTTTGTGTCTGAACGGACTGAGTCATCCAGAATGTGTATTTAAGCACCGAGAGTCCTATTTTTAGGAAATTCAATAGTTTTCAAAGAAGAGAAAATGTCACGCCCTCGATTTTAAGCAAGATAAACATTCACATTTTTAAATAAAATCTACCAATTTTACAAAAAAAATACTCCCAAATAATCATTTTTCAGAATCCAATTAAGTCCATAAATTGCAAGTATTACAACCCAAAAAAGGGCACATCCGGCCCGATAACTAAAATAACATGTTAAAGTGTTACAAATGATTTGAATTTGAGTACATGATTCCACAAAAGAGAAATTACTGTACATCTTTCAAAAAGATAAGTCTAAAGATGATATATAACTTCTATCATATCATTCCTTCAAAACGTGCATCGCTATGCATCCATGCAAGTCCAAATCCAGTACCTGAAACATGCATCGCTATGTCTCCGAAGCAGTACCTGAAAGAATGAAAGAGTGAGTTACAAAATTCAGTAGAGATGTCTACACCAATATTATATGGATATGCAATGATTTTGCATGACTCATGTACAACTCACAATAACACGCGTATGACAAATAATCCATAAGTTTTCGAGTTATGATCACAAAATCTAGGATATAAAACAACAAGTCAACCTGACGAATCAACTCATATTTCTCTTATCGATTCAATTGTCATATACCAACTAGCACATCACCCAATGGTGGCTAGACAATACCAAAATATGTATATACTAGCACATCTCCCGTCGGAGGTTGGACATCATATAACTAGCACATCTCCCGTCGAAGGCTAGACGTCATATAACTAGCACATCTCCCGTCGGAGGCTAGGCAATACATCGTGTCAATGCAAGGCAACTACCGCAATACAATAATTTCCATGTCACATTCATCAAACCAATGCGGTAATGTACATACGCATAACCGTCAAATGGAAACCTGAAACTACGTATTCATCACCTACTTATGACCGAAGATAGGTGCAAACATTACCATAAGAAGCCAACAACTCAAATATTTAACAAAAAATTTCAATAAGAAAAGAGCACAGAATTACCGGTAAAAGAGACGCTATTACCGGTAATACAGGCGCTACTACTGGTAATAGAGACACTATTACCGATAATAGAATGCACTGTCAGAAACTGTCCAAAAATTTTACACTGTATTACCGGTAATAGGGATCCTATTATCGGTAATAGGATGCACTGACCAAAAATACACGTTTTCTGTAGATTTTTTCCAAAAGTCAAATATCAAACTCTAAACCAACACCCAACCTCATAGATCACCAAAAGCAAGTCATGCACACATAAGAGAGGTAAGAGATCCCTACCTAGAATGGAGCACGATCAACCACCAAATACTCACCAAAAGTAAGGAAAATATGAAGGATCTTGAAGGATTTTGAAGTTTTAGCAAGATTTGAGAGATGGATTTGGAAGAGTTAACACACCCACACCTCCATTGAAGCACCAACGGGAAAGAGAGAGAGAGTGAGGGAAAAATGGGCTTTTTACTTTAAAAATCTGATGTGGGGCTTTTAAAGGCTCAAATACACTTTCACCCTCTAACTATATTACATGCTACCCACCAAGTCCTTATTCAATATACACCACACATAAACTCCAACTCATTATATATACATAAAATGCAATAAATCACTTATTAAATTAAATTCCGGACAATTTATAAAAAAAAATTTGGGTTCTCACGGAAAATGGTCGAACAAGAACCCTAAGTAGAACGGAAGGCAAGAAGAAGAGAAATTGCACAAAAATCAACAACTAATGGCTGACTAATCCTCCATCTAAGGTATAGATAAAACGATCAGAATAAGGCAAAGCTTGAAGATAAGTTTTGTACTCTATTAATTTCTCAATCCCTCTAGTCAGGTGGGCGCCGGCCGGTCTTTCGACTAGATCCCCCTAAAAACCATACGTGCGGGTCTCCCCGAGTAATGTATGTTTTCTTTTAAATTTTGCTTTTATTATTCAGATATGGGTTGTGTAACATTGAACATTAATTTTTCGTGGACAAAAATTATTCAACTTCTTCCTTTTTTTTATTCGTGTCCCTATCCATATTTTCGAACACCAACATACAACAAGGGATCATTGGATTTGTGTATAACTGACTAAGATAGGTTATGCCTCATAAGATGTGACATGCTATCAGACGATCTGTGCCATAGAGATAGATCATGTTGATAAGATGGTTCATGCTAAGCTAGGATAATTTATGTAAGTTAGTAATCCATGAATAATCTTTGACGATATTGTGCGGATTTACTACCTGTGCATTGTTTGATAGATCTGAGTAATAAAATAGGCATTATATTAAATAGATTCAACATTGCGAGGAATGGATGATTCGAACCCTAGAATTTCATCACTCTAATTCTCGAATCAATTTTTATTATTGCTTTGTTTTGAATACTTAGTTTTCTTAAGACTCAACTAAACTCCGCTTCCAAACTAGAATATATTTAATTAGAATTATGTAACTTATTTCTCCAGTTCCTGAAGATCGATACTCAACTCACTGCTATATATTGAAAATATATAATAAAGAGTTGATTTAATAATTTAATTTTGATACGGAAAATATAGCGACATGGTTTTGCTCGATCAGTAACAACCCATGACACCCTTCTCACTTGAAATGTAGAACACCCTCTCCTCCTCAAGATTGAACTCAAAATTGTCCATCACATCCAAGAAATTGCCTAAGTATTTGTCAGAATTAGGTTGGTTAGTTATAAGATGGTCGTGCATGGGCTAACTAACAAGATGGTATTTCTTGAGAAGTCTTGTTTCGGCTAACAGAATAGCACCCGAAGAGATCATGGAAATGGAAATCAAGGTTATGCTACTCAACCCTTCGAATGAAACCCATTACTACTGTAAAAAAGTTGATTGTGATTTGTGAAGTTGTGTCGAGCTCGAAGAACGCTTGGCGGAAGAATGGATGCAAGGGGAATTGAACGTTCCCTTCAACCATCGTCATTATCAGCACGTGAATATAGTCTGTCATTGGGCGGGGATCCACGCCAAGTGTCTCCATGACCAGCTCCATGTCGACAGGGATGCGATATCACTCTCTGAAGACCTTGAAGAACTCTATTGATTGATCTGCAGCGAACAGAGCTAGGTATTTGTTAGAGTACGTCTTCATACCAAAATGTGCACAAGTGTCTCTGTTAGAAAGAGAGGTTCGATCAAAGAACGGTTCGCTAACACGGCCACAAATTCTTGGCTAGGAAGGGCATCGTCAAAAACCTAGGTGATGTGACCGAAAAACTAGTGATGGGACATGTTAAACAATTACTCGCATAACGAAGTTTGAAATAGGAAATGAATTTAATTTCTAGAAACGAAAAAGTAAAGCATAAAACAAGTTTGAAGGATAGAGGTTTACCTTAAAACAATTTTGAGATCAGAAGCAGAGAGGATGGATCACCTTGGAAAACGCTAGAGAAGAAGGGTTTCAGAGGAAATGAGGAGAGAAAGCGTGGGAGTGTCATCTAGCCTTTCACTGATATTTGTAATGAAGCAAAATGATAGTGCGGGAGATGAAGCGGCATCCATTGGACCAACTAGAACACAACACGTGACATGCTTTCACTGGAGAGGGAGTTATTGCGTCTGTACTAACACATGGGAAATGTGGTGCCAATCTTTTTTTGTCCAATCCAAAGGTGACACGTGGCATGAACGGTTAGAACAGCAGCTTTATGCATACTACAAATCTTGCATTCCATTATGATAGGATGGGAGCCGGTGGGACTAATCAACCCAACTTCGCTCGAGCTAAAGCTTCGTTGAGAGGCTATTGGAGTGGGGTAAAATATTTTGGCACCCTAACTTCAAGATGGCAATTGACGAGAGACCTTGACTTAAGATAAAATTTTAAACAAACTCTATCCAGAATTGTCTCTTGAATATAGACTTAGAGGAAAAAATAATTATTAATTTACATGTATACTCAAAATGGAAAATATTTATTCATTGACCCCTAAAAATATTACTTTTATATATATTAATTTAAATTCACGATCCAAAAGAAAAGTTCAAAGAAATCCTTGTGGTAATCAGGAATGCTCTCCTCAATATCCTCTCGACTCATACGTTTTGACTTGAACCACACAATGTAGTACTCTAGACATAAGTTTTTAATGGTAGAAGGTTTGATTTACATTTTGACTTTTATGTCTCAAATATTCAATGCTCATGTGAACAACGTTGT
>JABCMJ010005688.1:0-20523 GCA_014822125.1 Arbutus unedo
GCAAATAGGACCCTACCAACATAACTTAACAGATATTTTGTGTCATTTGAAGCAAATGCCCCATCTTATCTTTCACCTATTGGTGTAGTTTATTTTGTTTGAGATAGCATAGTGTAAAGAAGTACTAGATGTTTTATTTAGATTTGATGATCTTGAATTGTAATTAGCTGTGTTCCGAGTTCAATATTTAAGTGACTTCTGGAATCTGCCACATGATTTACTAATCTGCAATTCTGCCCCATTGATCATGAAACCTAGAGTCCAGAAAGTCGAGAGTCTGCCGAGTTATGGCACTCTGTTGAGTTTCTCCATTGAATACATCCAAATGGTTTCTGGTCATTTAATTGAGCAAGAATTTACTTCATCACTTCCATTTCTTTAGGAAAAATCAGGTCTTCTATGGCCGATTATTTTCTCTGCCGATGAGCTTTTGATAAATGATATAATGTTTCTGAAATTCGTGATCTGTTTGGATCTTTAGTCCAATTCCAAAAATGGTATATTGGTAAAACTTTTTGATCATTAGTCCAGAAAACTTGATCTTGTAGTTTGCTTTGTTTATTTATTTATTTTTGTTTACATTGTCATCCAACCCTTTATTCTTTTTAATTTCTTTTTGTTTCTTATGTTTTCCCGAATTTAGGTTTAGCTGTTTGAGCAGGGAGTATAAGTATTTCTTCTGGAGTGGAAATCTGAATGTAGAGGTATGTATCTTGAGTTGTATGCGTCTAGGTGCTTGTACTTTACTGCAAGCCATTAAATTTTTGCTACATGTTTCACCAGGCAATGGAGAATGCAGGTGAGAAATTTGTTGGGGAACATGACTTCAGAAACTTCTGTAAGATGGATGCAGCAAATGTGCATAACTATAGGAGGCATATCACACAGTTTGAAATATTTCCTTGCAATGAAAGGTTTAGAATAGCATCCAGTTATATCTCTTACCTATGAATCGTGACTTCTACTTTTCCTTTACTTACAACATGGACGAGATTGGTATTTGCAAGTATTTCCTGAAAAGGATTGATGTGTTTCCTCTTACTCCATTCACTCTCTAGAACTTTATGTTTCCCCTTTCATAAGGACTTGTCATCATGAAGCTCAAGTGGACAAGCATACTATCATGGAAAGTTCGGTTGTTTCTCTTAATTTCATCATGTTTTTCCCCAAGCCAATCTAGCCTTGTCCAATGAAGACTCTTGTTTTCTCCCCTCCTTAGTAGCAATGATTAAAGTTTTAGGTGAAAAGGCTATAAGGTAAATTTGAGGGTCAAGATCGTGAATAGAGGCTTCTGAAGAAAACACGACGCCTCATGAATTTCCTGTCTATGACTGAAAGATATAGCTCGAGTGCTAAACATTCAAAGCTGTATGTGATCGTCCTTTTTTCAGAGTTTGGGATGTTGGAGAATTACTAGGCGGGGAAAGTGGAGGGCAGATAGAGAGATCATTGAAGGTTGAAAACAACAGAAATGCCTCTCATAGTGTTGTGTTTTTGGTTGCTGTCAAAGGGAAAATGGTTTTGCATTGAGATTTGCTAACTATTTTTCTTCCTGATTTACTTGAAGTTAAAAGAGGTTTATTCTACCTTGGGTGGCGGCACGAGCACTGGTTTAGCTTCTGTCTCAAAACAGGAGCTGGGACCCATATTATCTTTTTCTTTGTTATGGTCATAAAACGAATAAGTGATGATACATCTAATGTGACAGTTGTGAAAGGATACATGCCTGTGGGTAGGATATGGATATCAACAATCAGTTTCTCAAGCATTTTATTATCCAGCAGCTGCTCAGTTTTGTGATGTTTATGATGCCAGGTTGTATGTGATAGCAGACAGGAAAAAAAAAGTTTTAGGAAAAGGCAAGAACTTTATCACATAATTATAAGTTGGGACAATTGAATTTTGATCAATACCGTCTTGTTAAGTACAAAACGACATGTTACTTATGGTATGAGTAACACGTAGTGCGTGTGATATTAAAACAGTTCTTTTTTACTTAGTATGGTTTGAAAGGGATTTAACTGTCAATTTGAATAAGATATAAGATATAGACCACTAACCGTTCAAGACTCGTTATATTGCTGCTTACTCAAGTTTGGCACTTGTTGTTTGGTAATTTGCTTAATGTGCATTCTGTTGGTTTTGACGTCTTCAGATTTTGTAATGTCCTGTTGATTTTTTGAAGATTTGGGGTTATAATTTGTCTTGTCATCTGCAGGTTTGAAGGTGATCAGCTTTGGGCAGTGAAAATCAAAGGTACTGCTTTCCTGTGGCACCAGGTCCGGTGTGTGGTTGCTGTACTCTTTTTGATTGGCCAAGGTTTTGAATCCCCCAATGTGCGTGTTAGTTTTCTCTCAGTTGATTGGTTTTAAGACTTGTTAATAAACATCCTTCAACGTATGGTCCCTTTAATGAGGCCTATAGAATGCCCATAGTGCAGATCAAAGGGGTTCCTGTCCGTATACAAAACTAAACTGTTTTTTCAGGTTTATGGCTTGTTTAATGGTTTCATTGTTTGTATCATGGTTTAATAGCATGCACAATGAAAAACACATGCGAAAGTATATATCTATTAAATAGTTTAACAAGTGGACTTTTTTTTTTTTCTGGGGGGTGGGGCTTGAAGTTCTTCAAATTCATTTACGCATATAATATGCTTTGCCGTGCTCAGATCAAGTGTTTGAATCTGTAGGTGGTTGATGCCTTGCTGGATATTGATAGGACACCAAGGAAACCTCAGTACAAAATTGCTCCAGAGATTCCCTTGGTGCTTCAATCCTGCAATTTTGAAGATCTCAGATTTGTGTGCTCGTCAGGTAATTGATGCCTGAATGACCCTGCACTTCTCTGAAATTGTTTCATCTCTAACTGCTAAGTTCCCTTGCACAATTCCAAAAGTGGAACTATTTGAGGAACCAACGTTGTTTTCAAACTTTATGCTTTTTAGTCTGGATGTATAGGACTTGGAATGTTTTGTTCTTGGTACAATATGATCATTAGTAGGTTATTCCATAAATTCCCCCATTTTAGTGGACTTAGATAGAATAGTGTACCGCCGCCAGCGTCTAATCTTCTGTTGGTAGGCGGTTTTCTGAATTTTATCTTTGGATTCTTGTGTTCACTCTATTGTGCATGTTCTGGAAGCACTGCGTCTTCTATCTCATGTTAGGCCACTTGTGAATACAAATGCAGTGAAGTGGAGTGAATATCCTGCTACGACCATATGCTGATATTCCTACTTTTTGTTTCTGAATCCAAAAATAATGATGTAATTGGTGTTTTCCATCCACAGTCAATTTGGTGGATAATCGCATTCACTGGGTGTCTTGGTTCTTTTTGTTTTGTAAATTTTTGTGCGTAGATGCCAGGCAAGCTCTGCATGCACACTTGGAGATGGAGTGCCGAAGTTACAAACTTCAGGCTGCAATCTTTCATGAGGCTCTGCTAAGCTGTTCACTTGTTGAAAATGGTGCAAAAAGCAATATCCTACCACTATGTTGATTGAACCTTTTTTTTTTCTTGCCTTGTTCTCTATTGCTTAGGGCACTTTGAATTTCTCAGATGACACTGTGTTGAATAACAAAACAAGAAAGAAAGCAGCTTCCCATGTTCCTCTCATGTCCCGGCCGACTGAGCGTAAGTTCTGTTTGCAGTATTTACAACTCCTACCAATGACTTGTTGGAATTCATATTTGTGGTCATTTAAATTGATGCATGCGAAGTGTAATCTACTTCTCTACTGATGGGTGAGAATGGCATTTACTGCCTATTGTTTACAACAGTTTTTTTAGGATAGTAATTGTTTACAACATTGAGGATAAACGAAGTTTGTGTTTGTGAAAGAGACCGGAACTCCCATATTCGTTGCTTTATCTATGTGCTTCAATCGTTGATGTTCTTCTTATGTATTTGCCCATGTTTTAGTTTTTTGTAATCTGTTGATTGTGTGCAGAGGACATAGTAAATGCTTAACATATTTTTGATGTTTTCACTGTTGCCAGCATCTTACGAAGAACGGCGTATTAAGTTAAACTTGGGAGCGGAAGAGTAACGCCAAAAGAGTAGGACTTCGTGTTGAGACAAAGTACGTTCCCAGTTGTGTTTTTGTCTGTTTGTACGTGCCAATGTACTTCATTATTCTGTAAGTACAATGTTTTTGTGTAGATTCCTACCATCATTGATGTTTTTTTAATGAGTTTTTTTTTTTTTTTTGTCATTCATTTTGTATGATCTTCACTGTGAGTCATTCTTAAGGTAGATTTTCGGGAACCATGTTTCCTTTGAGATCAGCCACCACCGATTGACCAATTTAGGAGCTCTGTTTCCTTTGTAAGCTGATCACAACCACCGTAGGAGCTAGGGTGAAATTCCGCCAAAGGTAACTGGATAGTTGAGAAATTTTTAGCACGCCGGATGAGTACATATTATTAAGCTTAAGACAAATTGAATTGGGCAAAGGAATCACAGGCAGTTAAGGACTCTAAAAACTCCACGAAAAGTAGGAAGGACAGTTTTTTTATTATGGTAGTTTTATCTAGATTTGGACAGAATGAGTTTGAGAAGAAAATTGAAGGCAATTGAAGGCGGTTGAAGGACGTCAAGAGTTCACAAAAGAGATAAGGGACAATTACTCTTGTAGTTTGCCTGATTCAAATTTAAAACTTGAAGGCGACTAACAATAGGATTTGTCTTTTTAGTTCATCAGTATAAATACGTGAAATACGTGAAGATGTAGCTAGAAAAGAGATATCAATATATTAATGAACTGTTAGATTATCAATTTTTTTTTCTTTTGCTTGTAGGAGTAGTGTTCTAATTTAGATACCTTTTTCTGTGTTGAAGTCATTATTGAGATTAATAAATTTATTTTTTATTACTTTTTTTGTTTGATTTTAATACACTTGTGCTTCTGGTGAAGTCCTAAAACACGACTGTGAATTATACATCTATCTTATTAACAATTTATATTTTTAGCAACCCTGATTTGTTGTTGTCATTTTTTTGTTTGTCCGCATAGTGAAAATATTATTAACAATTTTTGGTGCTGGAGGAACGGCAAAATTTGCTAATAGAGAAGCAATGAAATTGACAAGAAGGAACAAGGATCACACAATAAAGGCACCTACAGTGAAGCTAGAACTTAGGGTTCAGGAAGGTCAAATATATGGCCCTATATTCCATGGCCAAAGGAATGGCCAAACGGTAGAACAAACACCGGCCTTGGTTTTACCAAGCATTGCAAGGCAATTGGAAAATTCTCTAACAAATGCTGTGCGAGATCTCGATTACTATGATGTGAAGAGCTGTTTCACAATCTATAGAGGTGATAGAAACAGTTCATGTTCAGGGGTTTACAGAGAAACCATTACATAAAAATGTGGAGGCACACCAATTATAAGTATACATAAATTCTATATTTGATACGATCTTTATTAGTACAAATACGACCCCATTGGGATCTAGATCCGTTCTAGGACCAGATAGAGGTTTGCACAAAGCAACCATATGCCTATGTATCTTGCAGCAGGTGTGGTACAAAAATAAAAGTCAAAATCTTAATAAAAATGGCCAATTTCAACAGCACATGCCTAATAATGGTCATCGATTGGATCAACGCAAGCCTAGTTATGATGACTGTGGCATAGATGATGGAACTAATGCAATAAATGCATGGTCTACACCTTACAGGGATTAAGAAACCTATGTTAAGGAAGTCATTTCCACCATGGATCGATAATGCCATGCTATTAAGGAATTATTGAATTCCAAATATATCTTTGTTTATTGGAAATGAGAACTAATCCACTATAGAGCATATCAAAAGGTTCACACTTTAATTGAGGGAATTAGGAAACGATGAGGTTTTAAAACTAAAACTTTTTTCACACTCCCTAACACAAATTGTCTTCTCATAATTTATCAATTGGCCCGCCAACTCAATGCACACATGATGAGAAATAAAAAAGCAGTTCCATGCTCAATTGTTTAGGAATGAGCCAGAAGTCTTTGTGGCTGATTTGTCTATACTAAAGCAAAAACTAATAGAAATCATCGAGCAATTTATCTCTAGATTTAGAAAACCAGATATAGGTGTCCATTTTACATTCGAGAAGGGAAACTTGTAGAACTGGTACAAGATGACCTAGACTATAGACTTAAAATTCAATTTGGAGATGTTGAATTCAAAAACTTTGTTTAACCTTTTAATTAGGACAACAAGATATGTGACCTTACTTGTGGAAGGTTAACAAATCAAAAACTCATCCCATGGGACCTATTATCAGGACGTTGAGGGAGATTTTAAAGTTGGCTTAGCACAAATTATGGAAGTCTCCTATAGTTTGTGATACATTGGCTAAACTTGAAAAACACTTCAATATGCCATCATCACAACCGAACTAGAAAAATAGTCAATTGAACTACTGACAGTATTCATTTGACTTGACCAAGGCTGATGATATTTTGTGATGAATTTATAAAATAGTAATTCTTAACTCTAAGTCCCAATCACATAATCCCTCTTGAAAAGGATGGGAAGGAAAAAAAAACTATAAACAGCACAATTCTTTTAGGCATGTCATGAATAATTGCATCTTTTTCGCAATTATGTGCACAACTTGATCCAAAAGGGGATGCCACACCTCGAATATCCAATATGAGCCACCACATCTATCTGTAATCCTCTATTCCACAATTGAAAATAAACTTTTGTACAAGGTCCATAGGGCAAAGGGGGCTAAGGATAATTTTTTTAACTTGGGCCAACCAAATGACTAGGTTTAAATATTCCTCCTTCACCTTGAGACCAAGAACACATAATAAAAATCAACACACCCAATGTAGATAAAAACCAATCATTTCATGCATGGCAGGGAAGCCACCAAATTAAAAATTTCAGTTGTATTTGTATAGCTTAAGCTAGTAGGCATAGTGAAAGTAGACTCAAATTCGTCAACAGCCAACAAGGTATTTATTTCTAAGTCTGTCGATAAATGACTAATAAGGTGAATGATATCTAAAATAATCAATGACAATAGTCTACATAAAAGGACCACTACTTTGCAAAACTGCGACCATAAACACAAGGACGCACCCAATAGTCAATTATTGATTTCAATGGGATGAATGAGTAAAATAATCATCTCGCAAATTCCTAATTTTTTTTAATTTTTGTACAAATAATGTTGAATGCGAGTAACCTAGTTGACCCACAAGATTCTCGAATGAATCCAAGATCGAAAATAAGATTTTTTTCCCATCCTAATAAGTGAAGATAAGAGATTTGGCGAAGAAGGGGTTCCTCCTTGCGGTAAGAGTAGACTGATGAGAGTAATTTAGGAATATTGTGCTCGAAAACAGAACCTAAATTGAACGAGAGCTGGACTTAAAGCATCGAATGATTATTGCTTATGTGCTTTTGCTTTGGCTAAATCATTTAATGGCGAAGGAAATCGAGGAATTTCTTTAGTTTTGTAGGAGTCTTGGAGATTTTCTTAGACGCCATTGTTAGAGAATTAGTAAAAAAGTTGGGAGGTAAAGAAAACTAATTTTCAACTTTTATATTATTCACTCAAGTTAAATAACATGACTGATTAAGTGAATAAGGGGGATATTGTTGTTACACTATATTTTTGACATATTTAAAAAAATGATGAGGTGACAGTGCTAAGAGACCAGTCAATTGAGAAATTTGTTTGTACACGCTAGAGATCTTGACACCTATTGAAAGATGTAGTAACAGTGCCAAGGTAACTAGACAGCTTAGAAATTCTGAGTGTGCCAGATGAATACATGTTGATATGTCTATGTCTAAGCCAATTTAAATTGGGCAAAAGAATTAGAAATGATTAAGGACTCTAAAAGGTCCAAAAAAAGAAAGAATAACATTTTTTCCACAGTAGTTTTGTATGGATTCAAACGGAATGAGTGAGAAGAAAACTAAAGGCAATTGAACAATGTCAAGAACCCACAAAAAAGGATAATAAACAATTACTCCCGCAATTTGTCTGGTTCAAATTTAAAAGTGAAGGAGAGAAACAAGAGTAGCTGTCTTTCTACAATGTCAAGGATTAATTGTCACCGGTATAAATACGTGAACATTAAAACACTGATCAACTTTAGATTATCAATTTTTTTTTTCTTTTACTTGTAGGAGTAGTGTTGTTACTTAGATACTTTTTTCATGTCGAAGTCATTATGAAACAGTAAGATTAACTGTCATCATACATTCACCTTACTAACAATTCATATTTTTAACACTCACAAATTATTCCTGTTGTCATTATTTCCTTCCTTTTTTTTTTTTTTTGTCGACTAGCAGTTGATCCTTTAATAGTTTACAATTTCTCATATTTGTAGAATTGTTTCAGTTCAAATAGATGTTGGTTCCATGGTTTAAAAGTTTAGGCCTCCTTGCCGGCGTGGAATCCGAAAGTAATCAGAATCAATTAGTTAGGGTTAAAGAGTAGAGCTAATTCAGACCAAATAAATGGATCATTGGGCATGTGGGGTTGGTTCAGTGGTGCAATCATGGGTGTGTTAAAAGCAGAGCTCAAAGGTCCACCAAAACAACTCACCCACGTTTGCTTTTGCATTTGCATGATGGTGGGGGTGGGGTTTGCGCATAGGGTGTACTATAGTAATATTATGTATATTTATTTATATTTTACATATTCTTTTGGTTTAGTTACTGTTGATGTCAGAAAATAGAAGGCGACGATCTTCATTGGCTTTTGTCTCACGAGACTCTTGTACGCTAGTTCGATTGTGGATCCTCTGATAATTAAGTTAAAATTGGTATGTGAGAGAAAATAACTAACGTATTACCTTTCCCGGTAAGGAAAATCACTCACTCACACTTTAAATATAATGTGAAGCTTATGAAAAAATAATTGTGAATTCTCAAGCGTTACAGGAAAAGGCTCACGAGACTTGTTTAATTTTACTTCACAATTTGACATTTAATGAATAAAGATATTTTAAAATGAAAGTTACAAAAATAGATTAAAAAAACACATAAAATATATGGTTAAGTGGTAAACTACTGAATTGAAGTGACTGGTGATGATCATCTGGGCTAACAAAATACTTTATTTCTGTGTTGTATTCGAGAAATACAAATTATTTTAAATAAATTGTTCTTAGAAGCTTTAAAAAGTACATTTATAAACCCTCCCGTTAACCTGTCTAGGCCTAGTCCATGGGCTAGACTTGGGCTTACATTGTGAGGCCCATTCCACCCAAAAAACGACCGCGGATCCAGCCCAACCCTCATTTTTATTTGAAAATTTTCTTACCTTCTCAAACAAATAAATGTAAAATACATTTTGCATGTACAGTTGAACTGTTAATGAAATTTAATCATCTGAGCTGCATGTGACTTTGTTGAATGTATAAACTGTCTTGTTTAATAATTCTTTTATACTCACTCAAGAAAATTTTATTTATACTTCCATAATTTCATTATACTAACTTTGAAAATTACGTGAAAGTATATGAATATATCCATGAGAAGGACGAATCGGGATTAAGCTTGTCTTGGTAGGTTTTGGTGACGGTTTTAAAGCGGTGAAGGGTGGGAAGAGTAGATAGAATGTGAATGTTGGTGACAATAATGAATGTTGACTAATAATAAAGTAACAAAAAAAATTAGAAAAAACTCATTTTTAAGATAAATAGTGTTTAGTGAAAGAAAAAGCTACGAGAATAATTTTTTAATATTGTTGTATTTTTCATCACGATTGTTTTTTTAATTTATGGAGAGAAAATATTGGAAAAATACATTTATATTTTTCATTAAAGCACATGCACCTTACATGATTATTTTCTTATTTAGTTAATGTTTTTCCTAACAGATTTAAAATTGCCCTAAAATATAAACATTAAAATGTTTAAATTAAAAGTAGAAGGAACAAAATAACATCAAGCGTAAAGAATCGGGTGAAAAGTATATTTAACTCAAAAATCAGTTATAATAAAAAGGGAGAATACTTTTGATTTTGAAATTCGGTTATAAAAGTATTTCTAAAATTGCTCAACAAAGTATAAAATTTTTCATGTATTAGTATTATACTATAAATCAAATATGAGCTAAACTGTTAAATTACCCACTCGACATAGCACTTTCACATTACTCCCTAGATTGAAAATCTCGGTGCTTATGACTGTTGCTGCGGGGGAAACTCGGATCAAACACACAGCGCGCTCTCTCTCTAAACGTATGCGTTTGAGGCTAGTTTGACGTTGGTGGTGGTATCGATCGAAGAAAATGGAGGCGGCGATGGGGTTGATGAGACGGATGCCTCCGAAGCACGCAGAGACTGCGCTTTCTGCTCTACTAAGCCTCATGCCCGAACGCTCATCAGATCTCCTCTCTCAAGTCGATCAGCCCCTTCAGGTCTCCTGCCTCATTTCACATTCAATTTTCTTGTCCATACATGTCGCGTGAATCAGTATTTACAGACCTTTCTAAGCGTTTCTTTTCAAATTTTGGAATTCAGTTCGGCTTCGTATCATTGTTGATGCTGTCTTTTATTATTATGAATGAGTTTTTTTAGTTCGTTTAGTAGTATCTGTTTGCATCCATTTGATTTGTGCTGAAAATGAAGGTTACTTTTCAATATGATAGGGTTTTCCGAGATGTTTTGCTCTGCCTTCACTTCGTTTTTCTTTTGGCAAATATGTCTTAGGATTTCTTGTTTATTTATAATTTTATATCATTATTTCTGTAATTATCCTACTCTCTATTTATCTGCCGAGAGAACAGCTAAAAAAAAAACAAAGAACAAAAGAAAAGAAAGCTCTACAGTCATGTGACTCATGTCTTTAGGCTGAAAACTAAGTATATGTACCGTTTTCTTCATGTATCCCTTTGTTTATTGGGAAAAGTCTTTGCACCGCTGCACTTTACATTCGGTACTACTTTGTACTTTGTAGTTCTAATTAGAACATTTTAGTCCTCACACCTTGGGTTGAACTAGTGGCCGGGGCACATGCAATGTGTGTGCAAGTTGAGCATCACCGAATACATGGAAAAACTACTGTCGCATCACCAAAAATTGGGCCTCGCCAGCGAATGATTTGCCGTGAGTGTGGGCAAATTGTTCGTTGTTGACCGGTACAAATTGATAGATCAAACAAATTAAAAAATAATAAAGCTATATACCTGCGAAGTTATGGAGGGAGGGAGATGAAAGAGGCGTTGAGTTTTTGATCTTGCTTCAAAACAAAAAACCGCAATTTTGGAAATCTTCTCTTCTATGCATTGAAGCGAGCAACCCAATTGACAACCCAATTGAATTGAAGGCACAAAAATGTGAAACAAAAAACCGCAATTTTGGAAATCTTCTCTTCAATGCATTGAAGTGAACAACCCAACTGAATTGAAGGCACAAAAATGCTACGTGAAAATGTTTGTGTGTGTGTGTGTGAGTTGGAAGTGTAAAGTGGGGTTGAGATTATATGGAAATTGGCTTTTTTTAGAGCGAGGTATTGTCAATTTTGTCCATCTAAGTTAATTTCCTGTCCATTTTATAGTATGTAAAACGGTTTTTATGGTGGGTATATTTGGCAAGTTCAAAATATGAAAAAGCTTAAAAAATGCGGAGACACCAAGTTTGGCTCTCCCTTTATATAATAGAATCAATGTTAATGCCCCTTTCAGTTAGCAACGGTCACAAGACATGATATTCATGTGACTCAATTTAGGTACATTAAAAGTACATTTATGTCTTTTTATGGTCAAATTCTCTTTACACCCACAGAGAAACTTTACAACTTTTATCTTTTCTCTTTAAACTCTTAATTACCATTGTATTTACTTCATGACCCCCCTGAACTTGTAACAAATAGAAGTAGGCATATTGCCCTCGTTCTTTTGTGAATATTGGTTTTTGATACGTTTTTTGTTATGAAGTTATTGTATTTTATCATACACTTCTGCCTTAAGGGATGTTGTAGTACCGTAAGATATTGGAGTGTCTTTAAAATATTTATAATTAATTTGTTTAGTGAAAGGAAAAACAGTATGGATGTGCAATTTTATTGATGGAATATATACATAAATGTTACGTAGAAGTAGATGAACTTGCTCAATTTATCCCTTCACACTGGTCATGTGATTGTCACGTGACTTAATTCCATTTTCTTTGTAATAGAGATTGACGGAAGGGGTACAGTGATTGTTGGCCTAAAGTGTGGGGGTTAGATTGTTGCAATTATAAGTCGAGGTCAGTGGGTGCAAAGTGACGCCAAACATAAAATGTAAGGGCACAAAGTGTACGTTACCCTTGTTTATTAGATCATTTACAGTTTGTGTTTTGTATTTGTGGGAGAAATTTTGATTGGTTGTTTGGATGACTCCCTTCAAGCGGGTTTTGTGCCTCCTTCTCTTCAACAGATCGCCATTAGATTAAACCGGTGCCTATTTGTTTCCATCAAGCATAGGATGTAACTTCTCTTCCTACAAGGTAGTGATGACAAACAGAACCAATAATCGAGAAAACCTATGGAGACAATTTACAAATTACTTAACTTTCAAACTTACGTTGAAAATCCCTATCAGTTGTGGTTTTGTCGGAGCTTAGTTGACACATCAAGGGCCAAAAAGTGAGTTGAAAGCGGTGACAAACTTAGGCCATGTCAAGTGGTGGTGGTATTTCTCCTACCACAAAAACAATAGAAGAGCCTTACCTTCTATGTGGAAAAAAGATCAACAGCTAAGGAAGAAAGGAGAGAGTCGCCATCAGAGCTGCAGCATACAAGGAAATGTAATCTTCAATATGTAAACAAGCAATACTGAGGCGTTAGTCCATTAGGCGTGGTCATGAGAGAATATTTCTGCTACTCAATATACTGAACCAGATGGATCATTGCCATCAAATGCGTGGAAGAAACTTTTTTGTATTCTGATGATGCCTCCTACATTTAGGTGTGACACATTGCCACCGACAATCAGTTGCTGGTGGTTCATAGGACTCCTTGCCAGTATTTCCCCTTGCTCTTTGATCTAATTTTTAGTCACTCGATCAAATTGATCTTGATGCGAAGGGCTCTCTTCCCCCAGCATTGTAGCATGGTATTGAGCCACAAAGTCCAACTCCCCACAAAGAAAGAAACAAAAAAAAAGAGAGTAGGATTAAAGCTACATGCTGTGAAATAGTATAATGTTATCTACTTTTCATTATAAGGGTAGTGTACTCTTTTGGTTTCATTAGGTTAATAGGGTCCATTCTTAGCATCGTATTATTACTCAATTGAATCAAGTGGAATAAGAGACTTCTCTTCTTTTCTCATTTATCATGGTATCAGAGCGTTAGATTTAGGGTTTGTATCTGTATCTGCATCTGCAACCTCTCCTCTTTTGCATCAACCATACAACGTCTCCTCTCCTCTTCTGCAAGCAATCATATGCGACCAGTCTTCTCTGTTGATACCTGCAATACTTGCGATGCTGCAATTAGTCTTCTCCGCATGCGATCTGTGTGATTTGTCTTCTCCATCCCCGATCAGTCTGCACATTTGCAATCCTGCAATCCTTTGATCAATCTTCTCCACCTGCGATCTTTGCGATCAGCCTTCTTCGTCAATTGCCGACGACCCTTGCCGAACTCCGGCGACCCTTGCCAGACTTCTATTAGCCTTCGGCGACCTCTGTTTTACCCGATCTACAAGGCCTGAGCAACTTTTGTTTTGATTTTGTATGTTTTCATCATGTCGGAGGATACAATGCAAGCTATCAGTATACAACTAACCACTCAGTCACCTTCTCGGCCACCACAACACTTCTTGTTAGAGATAGAGTCCCAAGACCCAGTGATGAACGTGCACAGATTATACAACAAAAAAATATAAAACCCTACAAGGTGGAAATAGGGTTCATATTTTCGAGATCTCTCTGGTTTGATCTTGACAACCTTCATAGTTTGGTTCGACAGAACTATGAGGACAGCTGGAATGATCTTGCTCGATTGCCTCGTGATCTTCTATCGTAATTCTATTGCACCTTAATCACGAACTGAGTGTGGACTAAAAAACGTGATCTCCTTACCTTCACAGAACTTCTCTCAATATTTCGAGTATTAAGTTATGTCTGACCTAGAAGGCATAACGGTATATATATAAGCAACGATAAGGCAAGGAGAAGTATGGGTTGAGCTTTCTATATAATTAGGAATCCTAATCCAACTCGGATTAATTCCGAATTATATAAATTACAATTCATATCACTACAGAATTATAATTACATTTCCTTTCCATATCTCAAAATTATATTTCGAGCTCCATGTTATTAAATGCTTATTTATCTCCCCACATTAGGATTACAAATACCCGTTGATTAAAATATATTACTGACAATTTATTTAATCAACATCTATAAAGTTTCTTGAGACCTTCCACTTAACTTATTCGTTATTTCGGATACTAATATCCACCTGCAGGGTTTGACATAATCAAAACTTATAAGTTTCCTCAAGAAGATATCATCAATCCCTAAATAAGGACGCGGATCCCATTAATAATTAACAATTATCATACACTTAATATTGTGATCCAATTCATCGAGACTATTAGCCCACAAGTCCTTATTCTATAATGAATCAAAGTCAACAACTTCAAATGTACACATCCATTATTTATCTTTGGGTTAAGAGCACAAGCATTCATAATAACCATGTGGTTCGAATTGTATTATATTGTTAGTATAAATACAATAACCTCAAAGTGGTCCTTTTCAATACGTACAAAGTGTATTAACACGGTGAGTTGAAACTATACCATTTCTCGTAGTCAAGACAAACCTACCGAAATACTGTGTTACAGTCTTACTGGTGGCGTGTCTAATTCTATCTAAGACTGTGAACCAAAGACTTATATTCTATAAGAACTAATAATCTAATCCTCTGTGTGTAAGCCAAACTCTATACACCAAATTATCTATAATGTGGAATAAGATACCCCAATGCACAATATGATATGATATAATACAAACATTACCTATAAAGATTCTCATCAAGAAAATGAAAGTTTAATAAATAATTCAAACAAATATTAATCTCTTACATGAAATCATGGCTATTAGTATAAAACCGTAAGGGTCCAATTTGATGCAGCTTTATTTTTTGGTGTGTTAAATAAGCTGGGTGTGTTAAATAACACAGTGATTGGATGGAGGGTTAATTTGGATGTGTTAGACAATGAAAAGATGTATTAAACTGTCAAAAGATATTTTTGCCCTTCGTCATGGATTTAATGTATTATTTCGAATATATATATATATATATATATATATATACATATATACATACATATATATACATATAGTATATATATTTATATAATATGTATAATATATATACTTATAAATATAATTACATATTATATATATTGCAAATATGCTTACGTATACATATTATAATTATATTTATACACACACACTTATAATATATATAAATATATTTTTATAGTATATATATTTCGAATATCATATATATATATATATATATATATATTATACATATAAGTATACTTATGAGTGTGTATATAAATATATTATAAGTATATATATATACATATATATATACTTATAATATATTTATATCATACTTATCGGTATATATTAAAGGGTGGGGAGGGTATTTTGCTTATTTTTAAAGCTAAGGAGGGTGTGTTAGTTAGCCTTAGAAAGAGAGGGAGGGGGGGGAGGGGGGGGGGGGGGGGGGGGGGGGGGGTGTTGTGCCTTTTACCAAGGCAATTCTAGGTGTGTTAATTAGCCTGTGTGCTAATTAACAAACCCCCATATTTTTTTGCCAATCAAGGGGTTAGGGGTGGGCCTTGCCTTAACTAAAGCATGCCTTAGTTAAGGTACCCCTTGACCCCTCATCCAATCACCCTCTAACACGTCCGTCGTCCTTCAACAAACTATGTATTATATTTTTTTCCAATTGCAACAAAGGGTAGTTCTATGTATTATATATTTTTTTTCTATTATTATAGTCGGTATAGATGCTTATATACTGAAGTACAAATCTAATTTTTTCAAAGTTTATCGCAATTGTCATACTATGATGCAAATTTAGTTTTCTACTTCGGTCAAAATTCCTTGGTTTGATTTGGGTGGAATACTCTCTTTCAGAGTTTACATATTTTCTAGCGACTCATGTCACTATTCACCAATCCTCTTGTTTTGATATTCCCGCACAAAATAGTCGATTTTGAGAGAAAGCATCGTTATCTCTTAGACACTGCTAGATTTCTTCTTTTCTTGTGCTTTGTTCCTCCTATATTTTCGGTAGGGATGGCAACAGGGCGGATCGGAGACAAATTTTACCATCTCCATCCCCGATCCTCGAATCCAAAATCTACCTCCATCCCCGCCTCATTCCCCAAACAGAGAATCAACCCCACTTTCCATCTTCGCCCCAAACGGAGATTAGGGATCCTTGCCCCTTCTCGTTTTTTTTTTAATAAAAATAAAAATCAATTCATTCCATGGAAACATAACATAATTAAAGTCTTAAGTTCTATTCAACATCACATAACATATAGTCTAAATTCATCAGAAACAAAGTTCAAACATAGAAAATCTTAATTCTATCCAACACCTCATAACAGTCACTAGAATGTTCTCTTGTTCTTTCTCTCGACTCTTTGACTTGTTGATCCATTTCAAGTGGCTGCAAAAAATAAAAATAAAAATAAAAATTTGTATATTTTGAAGATCTATCTTTACATCAAATAAAAAAGCTTAAGCTCTATGTTAGAAAAAGAGAGGATGAACTCTTACTCATCAATCATCATTTGTTGTTACATCGAACGCACAAGCATCATCCAAGATTGCATTTCTTGATAGGCATTTATCTCATGAAGTCCATATGCGCCCTCTTCCGGGACTTTCTCATCCTTTTGGGCTTATTTGCCGTTTCTGTTGTGCTCTCTATGGTTCAAACAGTGTCCCTGTGCTAGGTATGAATGTTTTTACTTTGTTGCTCTATGGATTGGTTTCCAACCTAGTACACATAACTCTGCTCTTTTTATTTGTCGCTCTTCTACGGGTTAGTTCTTCTTCTGTTATATGTGGATGACATGATCATTACAGGTTCTGATTTTGCTGCCATTAGTGAGGTGAAGTCCTATCTATTTTGTGTGTTTGAGATGAATAATTTAGATCCTTTTCGTTTTTTTTGGGTATCGAGATGGCTTCGTCTCAAAAGGGTTATTCTCTTATCCCAGACTAAATATGCAATTGATGTTATGAAATTGCATGCCAAGTTCTTTGCTTCCGATGGTGTTCAACTAGACGATTTTACTGAGTATTGAGAGTTGGTTGGCTGTTTGGCTACGTATCTTGTTGTATATTTGTTGTACTATCTACCGGTATTTACTACTCTCTTCTACCTTGAGTTTTACTCTTCGAACATATGCTGATACTGATTGGGCTGGTGACATTGCTGATCGGAAATCCACTTCTGGTTTTCTTGTTTTTCTTGGTGATTCTCTCATCTCCTGAAAAAGTAATCTGTCGTTGCACGCTCTACTATTGAAGATGAATAACGGGCTATGTCTAAGGCTACCGCTGAAATTATTTCGCTCTGCTGGCTTTTGTCTGATATGTGGGTTTCCCATCATTCTCCCACACCTATTTACTGTGATAACAAACTACCATTCAGATTGTATATAATTGAGTTTTCTATGAGCACACGAAGTATATCGAGATTGATTGTTATTTCGTTTGCCAACATCTCCAATTCGACACCATTAATCTCCCTCTCCCGTTCATTCCATCTTCATTTCAATTGGCTGATCTCTTCACTGAGACTCACATGACTGCTCAGTTTTGTTTTCTGCTTGGCAAACTCACAATACTCTCTGCACTCGCTTACTGAATTTTTTTTTTGTTTGTTGGGGGGGGGGGGGGGGGGGGGGTACTCAACTGAATCGAATGGAATGGAATAGAATTCCTATCTTGTTTTCTCATCTATCACATACCTCCTACCTCTCATAGATAGGTAGAAGTTCAGTGCACTTGATGCTTGGTGTACACCTTTCTTTTTATAGATATTCCGGTCTTTGAAAAGCTGCAAACCTAGCTCTCATTTTGTGTGGATTTTGTTTCACATTGGTTTGACCAGCTTTCATGCAAGTTATTAATTCTCTTGTATTCTCACTTACATTCAGTAATTGGTCGACTTGTCTTTCACGCTGTGAGGACAGGTTTTATGCGACGTGGATTATGGAAAGGAGTTCATCTTGTGTGAATACAACAGAGACGCTGACTCGTATCGGTAAATGCTCACCTTGAATAGCTATTATCCATGTGATATGTTATGGCATGGTAACTTCCTCTTCCCCCTTATGTTTTTTATTTACTGCCGATGTGAGTGAAAAGTTCTCTTTCCTCTCTTCACATTGAGATTATATTTCCTTAGTTGTTGTGGGTTGACAGCACCATCATGATATGCGACCTTTCACTTTGACTTCATGCTATCACTCACTAACAACTAAACTTTTCCTTGTCCCGTCTATTTATGGTTTCATTGCATGATTCTTGTTTCCTATTGCCAATAAAGGCCACATGTTCAGCTGAATTATAAGCCATAAATTTTCTCTATTTTTTTGATGAATTTGAACTTGTGTTGCTTCTAACTTCATCCAACAGATCGCCTTGGTCGAATAAATATCATCCACCACTGGAAGACGGGCCTTACCCTTCTCCAGAGTTGAGGAAGCTTGAGATTGAAGCAAATGAAGTCTTTGCTATTTATCGTGACCAGTGAAGTCCTTTACTTACCCCATCATCTGGTTTGTCATGTCTGTCTTAAATTGTTGACACAAAGGAACTTTTTTTTGTCTCTATTTCTTTTTGTTCAGTATTCCATATTCCATTTGTCATATAGCTAAACAGATCACAGAATGCATCCATAAGGTGGATTTTACTGGCTCAAGGTAGCAAGCGATTTGACCTTAAAAAAGAGACGACTGAATCTGTTTACTTATTTCCATCTAATATCTTAAAAGCGATTCTTTTGCAAATGTTCTCAACCTAAAAGTGATGACTCGATGCTAATTATTTATTTGTATAAGATCTCTAGTTATGTGTACAATTACCAACACATTGTTCCTATAATTTTGCTAGGTATTATGAAGGTGGAATTTCATCAGTGTATATGTGGGAAGATGAAAATGAAGGTTTTGTAGCTTGTTTCTTGATAAAGAAAGGTGATTTTCTCTCTCTCTCTATATCTCTTGATTGGGAAGTTCTGTATCATTCACTAATGTGCAATAATTCTCGAGGATGTAGATGGCTCGAAGTCAGGACATGGAAGGAGAGGTTATCTGCAGGAGGGAGCATGGGATGCTATACATGTTATGGAGGTAGGCTAATCTGCCAAAGATACTGGAACTAGAATACGACAACACAGAACCCACAGTTGCTACTATTTCTTTTTTCCATTCAAGAAATGTCATTTGTATTGTCACTTGCAATCCTTTACTTTTAGGTGGGTCCAGAGGAGGAAGGAATGGCTCATTACTGTTTAACGAGTACGGTCATGTTGTCATTGACTACAAACAATGAATCGGCTGGCACATTCAATCTATCAGGATCGATTAGAAGACAGGTAACATATGCTGTCCTGCCTTAAATTATGGTTTATCTAGTTGCAGTTTAAGCCCTTTGCATTTTGATTTGAAGTCAAAGACAGTCTCAACTTAGGCAAATGTTGTTTCTGTGGCTATTAAATGTTTGTATTGTCCTGAAATTAGACCATGAACAGATGTGATTTAATTGAATATGGGTTTTATTTTCTAACCTGATCGACTTATTGTTTACGGAAGGTGGTTTTAAATACAAAAAGTTGACAGCCACGATGGGTGTTTTAAGTTTGAGCCTGTCATTATTGTTTGTTGGGGTTGGGGGAAACATATGGGAATGTAACCAAAAGCACGGTGGGTGTTATACTACTGTTTACAATAGGATTCACTGCCATATTTGTCCGTGCAATATGCTTGTTAGTTCTTTCTCGAGGAGGGGGGCATACCACTTTTGCCGTTTTACTTGTGCTATTTTGTACTCAACCTCTTTATGATGGATGACAAGCTTTTCTGCAGCATATTACTTTAGCTGTTACCGTAATGACTTCCACGTGGAGCTTCAGGTTCATAACACAAAGCAAGCAGATCCCATTTGCTTGTGGATGTTTGCACAACCTGTATTTTCCACTTTATTCTGATTCTGTTTACATTACACCCACCTCAATGATGCTTGGAGCCCTATGAATACTCCCATTTTTCTCATAAACAGCCTTGTGTGGATGTTCGGGGAAATCCATGCTAAAACTTAACAGTTGGTTTGCGCCTATCTCTTTGTAGCCTTCAGTCCCATTGTTATTTTTTAAATCATACAGAGTCATGGCATCATGTCTTTTTCCACCATTTCTATCCATGGCCCTTGCTACACCTTGATTTTGAATTAATCCATCAGCCTTTATTTAATCTTCATTGCGTTTGATCAGCCATAATCTTGTA
>JABCMJ010005689.1:0-38279 GCA_014822125.1 Arbutus unedo
TTTTTGGGGAGGCCAAGGGGTACCCAAAAATTATCCAGGACAACATCCCTTACCAGTCAAAATTAATACCGGGTAAAAGTGAAGAGGGGGAGAGTTTTGATCTCCAAACCATGCCAAATAATGGGGGACCCACCACTAAGAAGGGGTAATAGGTTTTGAGGGGACTTTTAACCCCATCCAAGCGGGGCATTAGGGGAATAGAGAAACAACGCTGTCTCAGTTTGGATTTTTCGAAAGAGATTCTAAGGAAGAGATCAATTCACATATAGGCAAGCCAAATGTAGGACATAGACTGCTTAGACCTAGGGAAACATCTTAGTCTTGGTATGGAACACTTTGGTCCAGAACTATTGTTGGAATGTCTATTACTGTGGATGGGAGAATCCCTTACATTCAGATGGCTTTTCCAAACATAAATGGCATACTCATGACTCAAGGAGTGGGGTGGAATAGAACTATGCAAAAAATCCTATTTGAGCCAATACCCAGGGGATTAGAGGAGGATATTAGGCCAAACACTCAAATTAAAAGGGTTGATACAAAATATAGAATGTTCACTGAAACACTATCCAGTGTACCACCTATACCACCCCCGCAAACATATTTTGTAGTGCCACCTCCAGGGCCTTATCTGTATTTTCAAGGAGTTCCTAGGATACCAAATCTTAAGAAACCACAACATATGGCTGTCCCACATTATACATGCTCTTGCGATACCCCTAAAAAATTGCGATAGATTCGTTCTTCCGTGGACACGTTATTGTCTGGCATTGGACAAGCGTCATCCTTCAATTTGTTAGCCTATTTTATAAATGTAAAAAATATTGATTTCATGTGTCAGCATGTTGATCCGTTTACTTTAATGTTGATAGCAACAAAGGTGTAATTGCATCAGGAAAGTTTTCGGTAGTCATAGAAGCCCAATTGGTGCTCCAAAACTAGTTCAACAGGTTTAAGGTAAAATTATAGATTAACTTTTACATTTATCTCCTCAAGTAGACAAAAATAATATCTGAAAAATGATTAACCGAGTCTTCATTTTGGAGATCTCAAACTTGTTGAAAATACTTTACTCCAGTTCCTATAAATCTTAGGTCCGCTTCTGCCGGTAAGCTACATTTTATGGGAAATTATGAAGCACACCAGGGAACTTAAAAATTTCGATGTCTTATTGTTCAAACATTCACGAATTCATTTCACTTTTCTTTTTGAAACCAACCATTCACTGATTCCAAACTACAGGTTTTTTTTTACTATTTTTTTTCTTTTTTTCTTTTTTTCATTTTTTTTTTTTTTTCATTTCAAACATCCATATATACAGGTTACAATCTGGAGCAAAATAGAAATGATGCCTCCCCAAGCAGACAACTCCGCAAAACCAAGCCAAAAAAAAGAAAAAAAATTCCAAAAGCCAGCAGCCCTAATGGAGATCGACCAAACCGCCCATGCTTATACATTAGACAAAACTATTCTTAGCGTCCGCACAAAAATTAGGCCGCTAACTTGAGGTCACTCTATAAGTTGGTTAGACCTGTTTTGTTTCCAAAATTGGGGCGTCATCCCCGAATAGCAGCAAGCGAAGAGAGGCATCAATGCTGGGTAACAGTCAATCGTCTTTCACCGCATTAGTATTCCCTTTGGCGCGGTGGAAATCGTCCAAGCTCTTATATTCCTCCCTCAGCAACCTATCCAATTCTGGATGTTTCTTCAAGGGTGCTTTTTGACCACGAACTGCTCGATAATGGTGGAATGCCCTGCCACAAAATATACTCGCTTAAAATCCAACCACATTGCCAAAACAATGGGTACAAATGCCAGTATCAGAACTCGTTAAGATTATAATCCTGAGCAATGGGCAGATGGCACGACACAATGAAGAAAATAACAAAACTAAGTTCATTGCACCCAAATTATGAAGTTCAAGGGAAAAGTTTGGAGGGAACTAAAAGATAAACAACCACCACCTTCCTTCTATCTGATGTGAATAATATCCCATCCTCTATTACTTGGTCAACATTTCCAAACTAAATGATTGCATGTGCAAATAAATTTTTAAATTTTTAGATTCGAGGCAAATCTATTTAACTAAGGCATCATAACTCATAAGCCACCTGTAACAATCATGGGCCAGATGATAAGATCAGCTTTAAGAAACTTGGAGTAAGACTGCCTCCTACAAGCGGATTTATGGAGTACTATGTAGTGGAAAGTGCCTAGGAGGAAACTAAAAGGTAAAAGAGGAGTTTCAGGGGTTTAAAATACAAAAAAGTGAGTGTTAGGGTTGATTTGTGCAAGTTGCCATCACATGATTTCAAAGTCAGAACAGATATAAGAAAACCCTTCTGTTCTTCACCTGATATTTGCTACAGGCCTTTATGAAGGTCAAGTTCCTTCACGAGCCATAAGAGATGGCTACGAATCTTAGATATGCGGAGTGATGAAAAGTTGCTACAGGGAAAAAATAAATAAACAAAGAAAGAAAAGCTTTCTCAACTACTACCAGATTATCTAAACCTTCTTCAATGTCTTTCTTGGGGATCGGTTAATCGCTTCTTGGGTCACATTGGCTTCCAACCAAGATTTATGTGGCTTTACCTTTCACAATACTAATAAGCTTAATGCACCAAAGAAAAACAAAAACGACTTGGCCACAGATTTTCTTTCCCACATTGGTCCAACAGATTTCACTATTACGTGAAGGGGGCCAAGTCCGAATGGCAACCAAAAGTTTAGGAGCTATAAAAACAAAAAAAAGCACGGGCACTCCAAAACTGTCGTCGTACGAGCACAGGTACAGATCTGGTACATCAAAATACATACCGGTACTGCAACCACATAACCGGTACATTGGTATGTGTTAATATTTGTATGGCATCTATACACCATGAGTACAGTGACAGGAACTTCTATGGGTACGGCTTCGGTACCTTGCTTTTTAAAGTTATTGGTGTACTAGATGCTTCATATTTACTACAAATGTCACGTTTTCATTCCCTTCAATCCTAAGTTCTTATTTTGTCTATCTATTTTTACTATATTTCTAAAAAAAATCAAAGGACAAGTGGGACATATACGACTGAAGAACGCCATGCTTCTCTTAGAAATCAGTGAATCACGTTGTGAAACTAAAAGTTGGAAAAAGAAAAAGAGGAGTAATACCAATATAGCTTCAATGCTTAATATGAAATAAAAAGGAAAACCTAGAACAACCGAATTTGAATTGAGCACATGAATTCCAGTATGTAGTGAAGGCATATTTGTTCACTTTAGAGAAATGGATTAGATCATGCCAAATGAGGGTAGATAAACCCTAGATATCATATTGTCCAGAATCCTAGACCAAGATGTACTCTTGCCTTTGTTGCTAAAGTTATTTTCTCTTCGAATCATATATAGATACAATATCAATGATCATTTTCAAAACAAAACTTAGATGTACCTGGCGCTACCCGATGTGTTTTTTTAAGTTTTTTCCATATCGCCGTACTTGTAACAGACCACAACCATATGCGATACATGTACCCTTGCTTCATAGTGTAGGAGTGACCATTTATCCCTGGCCCAAATTAGATGGTTATACTTATGGCCCATGCTTTGGAAGGCATTTCTGGGGCACGCCTTGAGGCTCCCCTTGAGGCAAGGCAAAGCAAAAACACCATTGAGCATTGATTTTTGAGCAGAGAACTACAAAGGCGTTTTCTCAGACAGGGAGGCGCAAGGAGGTGTAAAGAGGTCTACACTTTTAACGCCTTTTTCGCCTAGACGATGGGGGCAAATGCCTCAGAAGAGTCGGTTTTCTGTTTTTGTTTGCTGTTGTTAAGTGAGGAGTATGCTCCTTATACATTGTTTGAGCGAAGACGAAGGGTCATCACGTATTTACAAGACGACTTGGGAGAGAAGTGTCGGTTCATTTTTGTTTTTTTTTTTTTTTTTTTTGGAACTCGAGTTATTCTGTGGGTTTAAATTGTTTGTTGCTTAGTTTTTATTTATAGGCCTGAAGTGCTTTTAAAGGTTTGATCAATTAATGTACTATATTTTCATGCCTTAACATGTTTTTTATTTTGCGAATTTCATCTACTATGTTCTTATATTTAAGGCCTTATTATGGCATTCTTAATTGATTATATCTTTTATAAATTAAAAACCACAAAATCCAAAGGCTTAGTCTTGACACCTCATTACGCCTCGCCTTATGAGAGGTCAAACGACTCGTCTTGCGCTTTCGCCTTTGAAAACTTTGGTTATGGCACGGTAAATGTTTTTTAGTACACTTTGTATATACATAGACAACTTCTACTTTTATTTCATTGTTAGAAGAATCTATACAACCCTAACCCCAACACAATCCAACCCATCAACAAAGGGTATCAACTCTCTAAATAGGAATTGGACCCACAACCTTACTGCAACTAAGTGCAACTACACAACCACTGGGCCAAGTTTTAACTTTCAGTGCTGAGTTGATTCACTTTCTCCAATCTGCTGAACATATTATTTGTCAACTATTTTGTATATAATCATATCAAAAAGTAATTTTTTTCTAACCTATTACAATGTTAGTGTTAATCATCCGGTGCGAATCCTAAAACTATTTATAATCCACCATTAAACAACGGTATGTCCTGCTCAGACTAAGAGCAGCCAACTTAAATTTGGAATCTGTAATAAAAGGATTTGGAATCCATAATAAAAGGAATTGAAAAGAGGGGAAAAAAAAGTTAGTTACCAGTATTTTTCAAGGCCATAAAGATTTCCTTTAATGTAGAAGTCAAGGGTCATCTGTTCAAAATCCTCATAGACCTCCTCTCTGAACTCGTTCTCCAATCCATAACTGAAATCATAAGCAAAGTGCCTTAGCAATACTGTATGCATATTTTTATTCAACTACAATATCAAAAGCTTAACTCATATTTCCACAGTTTCAACTTAAAATGTGATAGTTTCAAGCAACAATGAAAACATCAAAGCCAACCTCAAGAATAATTGACAAAATTAAACTTAAAAAGAGTGGTACCAGAATGATACCTATAAAACCTGAATAAGCATTCTACTCCATAGATATAACTTGCAGCTGCATCTTCCAGTGCCAATTTTCGAAATTCATCATACATAGAAGGGACAAACAAGTCTCTAAGGAAGTACGACCAAAACCGGTACAGTGTGTTCATTTCCTGCTTGTTAGAGGAGAAAATGACTTTCAGAGAATCAATGCGCTTCATAAGTATTTCTAAAATTTCAAGAGCAATAGATTTCAGACAAGGTTGGGCACATAACGATGACACATACACGCACGACAAAGAAGACAGATTCACATCCATGCAACTTTACTTAATATACACTCAGGTTATTTCTTGTTTCTTTCACCAAAGGAAAAAAAAGAGGTCAAAACTTCATGAATTTATCAATAGGGACAACTTCTTGGATTGCATGAATCACAGAATGGTGAATCAAATAGTAAACGGAACCATGAATACTAAGATTGTCAACAATTCTATCCCAACATATATTCAACTACAAATTCGTACAGATTTGCCTCAATGGCTTATGCAGCAGTGAACCTTATGTTTATAACAACTAAGCTTGGGGGACGATTGTCTGTCGCTTAGACGCACATGAAATGCATTACAAGGTTAAAAATAAAATTGTGCGATATCATAAAATGTGAACAACATACATTTACTCTTGTCCATCCCTACACCTGTATCTTTTTTCGTTGAATTTTAGGAATCTAAATATCAAACACTCAATTTGTTTATTGAGAAAATTCTATAACTTTATAATGGGTCATTTCATTTGTTACAACTCTTTTCTAGATGTTGAATTTCAAATGATTTCTTAGTTCTTAAGTCTTACTAAGTCGATATGCTGAAGTATCAATGTAAATGTAACGGAAAACGTCAATCAGTTAATATCATTAGCTAATTCAATTATGTGTTGATATGTCCCTGACATGTTATTTTCCTGGTTTTTTAGAAAAAGTCAAGTCGGCACCTGTGTCTTGTTGTATCCGTGTCGTGTCTGTCCTTGTGCTTCTTAGTTGGAGCCTAGACAACATCCTCCCTTGGATTACCACCCCAAGGGAACCCCAATTACTTCAATAGAACATCCTCTCTAGGACACTCCAAGATTTCCCCAACCTTTTTTGTAACCTATCCTACTGAAAATTCCACCAACAATGCTCGTAGTCACCTTAAGGACTGAAACATTCTCAAAACATTTGAAAACCAAAAGCAAATTAACCACTCCAAACTCCTCTTCAGAAAAAAGAAATATAGTGTCCTCAACAAACCATAAACGACAAGAGATGCACTCCCTACCGAAACCAAAGCTGTCAATTAAGAGAAATATTGCAACTTTCCAGCTTTACCAGTAACAATGGTACAAATTGTAAGAGACTGCAAGCACACACGTCTATCACTTTCATATATCACCATATCCTTGTCTCTGCGAAAGGTGATCTTTATTGATGACCGAGATTAAAAGCTTCAGTTAATCAAAAGGCAATCTCTCACTCTTTGCTGTGAGGAAATTCGAAAAAACGACAAACATATATGTCAACAATACCCAATCCATCTGCAAAACAAAACCCTCCTTATCAAACCCTCAATAAATGTTGATTGCCTCATCTGCAACCTAAACCACATCCAAAATGACCTTAGCTAAAGAGAGTACTGATTGTCTCATCTGCAACCAAAACCACATCCAAACGACCTTAGCTAAAGAGAGTATTCCCAAACAACCCCTAACATTTTTTAAAAACACTAACCAAATATTTTGTATAATGAAGTGATCAAACTTGTTAATGAATTCTCGTTTTTAGGTATCAAGCAAACAAATGAGGCCTTGAGCTCAATAGTCTTGAGATCCAACTATAGATAACCTTTCACGACCGAGGTCTACACAATCAAAACCCGTCTCTCTATTTTTCATTTTATCAAGAGGCTTCCCAGCAATCCAATTTTGTGCACCAATTAGTGACCGAGTAATGACCATGAATACCAAGTCTAAATACTCCCCTCCCCAATCCAAGTACAAAGACAACTAAAAATAATCACTCCCAATTTCATCTTCTTGTCCACATACAAACAAGGGCCCCACTCTTGTATTTGCAACCACATGAGACAGCTTGCTCAAAAATTCAGTTTTAAATCGGTTCTTCTTTCCTAGAAGCCTCTCCAGCCATCTGAATTTTGCAACATCAATTAGTGAACAATCTAAACCATACGTACTTAATCATCAAGCCTACAAACTCTCCTCCCACATCTGAGTTCAAAGACAACCAAAAAATTAAAATTGCATTTACAATTTTAACTTTTGAACCACAAACAACACAGGGCCAACCCCCTAACATTTAACGAATCTTCTTCCCCATGTATACAAACAATTTAGAATGATTTCTCCCTAATTTATCCTTCTTGAACCCAAAAGATATATTGTCTAAACACAACTTCCTCCAACTGCATGTCTTATATCCATTCTAGTTTCCCTCAAATCCTCATGATGCACACCCCCCCCCCCCCCCCCCACCCCACGCGAGTACAAAAAACAAAAGAAAACAAATAAACTCAGATGCATAATCATCTACATCCTAAGAGACTTCGCATTCATATAATTGCACCTTTGTTTGACTATCGACTCAGTGATATGAACTCAATTGGTTCCCTTCCCAAAATCTGTTCTCCTTCATCTCACTGTCCATTAGCAGTCAAGTTTAAGAACTCATCTACAACAATAACCCAGATTGGCAACGCCAACATCCTCATATCGAACGCTAACACATGTCTTCACACTAACTTCAAATTAATAATCAGAGTTCTAATCTTCTAAATTGAAAGCCATACAGTCAACCCAAATCTTCTTAGATCTAAGGTTGGCATGTAAGCAGCACAAACACGCCTACCGGCCTCAAGTATCCGTGTCTAACAAGTGTCCGGCACAGACACGACACAATATGACACTCTCCTGGCACATGTCAAACATGCCAAAACTTAATTTCTTAATTCTATACTTTTACAAGGATGCGTGGACAATCTAGGAAGTGTTGGGGACACGTAGTGACCTGGACTTGTATTTTCATAATGTTTTAGCATTTGTGTTCTTTCAACTTAATTAGATAGAATAATGTTTTTGACTTTTATATGTAATCCTAAGATACAACTATAACATAAATGTGTTTTATTTTCAACGTATCCCTATATCCTAGTTTTTTGAAGAATGGTGTATTCACGTGCCCTTGTTGTGTTGCGTCCGTGTCCCGAATCTATATCTATGCTTCTTAGATTGGCACAAACGTTTTCAACCAATCCCTCCTTCAAATAATCAAAATAGAGCCTAATCCCAACCTGCAAACACGTAGTTTCAGTGGATCATTTAATAGACTAGAAATATCCCTGACTGACCTAAGCCCTCCATGATTACTTATCGTACTGGGCTCACTAATAAACCCAAATGAGCGCTCCGAGAGTGGAGTTGAGGCCAACCTTTGTGCCTACTCACTAAAATAGGGGAAAAAACCTCTCAAAAATACGACACACAATGGGCTTCTACCAATTTAGCCCAAGCCAAAAGTTAGCCAACACACGTGAAGTGGCTTGATTCAAATTTTGTAGTTATGACAGGCATCCTTAATCCCAACCTCCAATGGTCTAATGTCTTCAACCATTTCTCCTTTGAATAATCAAAATTGAGCAATACGGTTGATACCATATCCCAATTTGCAAACATCCCTCAATGCCAATATTGGGCTTGATAACCAAGACTTGACCACCCCATTAGCACATGATGTGTTTTTTTCCAAATTAAAATTAGAACTAATCAAGACTAATTTGGCTCTGGGATTCAATGATAAAATCTCACGAGAGAAAGGACTCTATTCACAAAAGAAAGCGAGTAAAATATCATACCGGGCCATTATTGGAACTAACCTCTTTAGTTAAAATTGTGCAGAATGAGTAATGTCATAAACACCATCACACATTCCACCATAGTTGTCGAATCGAGAATCGAAAAGGTCCATTCTAATGGTCCTTGTCTCGTATTAGTCTCGCAACCCCTTACTAGAGACAATTATGCTTCATGGAGTAGGGCAATGTTGATAGCATTATCAATAAAAAACAAACTAGGTTTTATCGACGATACTATTCACAAACTAGAAGGTAATGCTATTCTCAATGCTTGGACTAGGAACAAAAACAATGTTATATCCTGGATCTTGACTTCGGTTTCGAAGGAAATTTCTGCTAGTATTATATTTTCTGAGTCGTCATATGAAATTTGGGTAGATTTGCGAGAAAGGTTTTTACAGAGAGCATCTACTTCACTAAATTGAAGACAATTTGAGATGAATTTAGTAATTTTCAGCCTATATGTACTTGTGGCAAATGCACTTGTGGGGGAGTTAGAAGTTTCTTCATATTATCAAATGGAACATATCACGTCCTTTCTTATGGGATTGTATGATTCTTTTGCCCAAGTTAGAGGCCAACTTCTCCTTATGGATCCTTTACCACCAATCAATAAAGTCTTTGCTCTTGTTTCTCAAGAAAAAGAGCAAAGGACAATTGGTAATTCAAGTTCAAATGCAGAATCTTCAAATACCATGGCCTTTGCTGTAAGAAATGAAGGTGTCAAGAAGTTTGGGAACCAAACCTATGACAATCATAAGAAGAAAGAACATCCTTATTGCACACAATGTAATAATCATGGACATACCGTTGAAAAATGCTACAAATATAAGATAGCAATCAATAAAAATATTGTATTCAAAAATATATTGATGATTACATGGTCTAAATAGATAATACACTTGCTTTTAAAGAACTCAAACAAGAGTTGTGAAGGTTTAGTCTTCAAAGAGACCAAGAGATATGTCGATGTATCAGCTCTGAGCTCTCTCACAAATCAAGATTGCAAGCGAGGGAGACTAAGGTCGATGGCAAAGAAATCGATCGAGATGATCAGCTCTCTCAAGTCTCAAGGTTAAAAAGTAAAGAAAGCCAACAGTCGAAAAGTGAAAACTTAATTTTTCAGTCTGCAAACCTTTTTATCCCCAATTGATTTACAAAAGACCCTTTGTAAGCCCCAACGATGGTTGTATTACAATTTTTTTCTGGAAACAAATTCGAATTTTTTATTTTTTTGTTCTATCGGGTCACTAACCCGACTCAAACCCGCGAAAACTTGAATCGAAAGTGAATCGACAATTCAGGCAATTCAGAATCAATTCACCAATTCTCTTACCGATTCAGTGCAAGTTGTGATTCGTCATATAGGTTCGAATCAATTATATGGTGTATCAAATCGAATCCTGCGATTCGTATCGTGAATCATACGATTTCGATAACTATGCACTCCACCACATCCTACCTAACCTTTTCATCACCTCCTAAGCCAATGTCAGATTGTCTTCTTTCTTCAACCTTCGACTGGGTGTATGAAGTTCTTGTGCTAGTGCCTTTGAAACTCATGTTCTTTAAACAATTTTCCATCCTTGATTAACCTCGAAACTTCCCTCTACTGAATTGAAATTACTCTCCTACAAGTACATCAACCGCAATAGGGAAAAAACCGGAATTCAAGGGCTTGTTTGGTATTCAACTTTTTTTCTATTTTATGTACTCACGAGTAGAAAAACTTGCTAGTGAATGTGTTTCTGAACCTGGTCTCAAAAATGATGGAGATGGTGAAGGAGAAAAACTGAGCTCAATTATTGAAACGTGTTTATCACTTCATTTTTGTATTAAATTACCCTACACATCCCTTCCAATTCAACATCAACATGCAAAACATTCAACATAGTCAAGCTTCAATGAACTCCAAACTGAATAACGAGTAACATTTCGATAAAATAAGGAATATCCCCACGACATGCATACTTCATAAGCACGAGAGAATTAGAAAACTAGGGAACCATGTATTTTCCTTTAATGTTAAACAGAGTTTAGCAGTCACTAAGAAATGATATATGATTTTTAATAGGGCGAGGGCCATAAAGTTTACACTGGTCCCGTAAGTTGAGGTGTTTGGAGAGTAAGGATTCGACTCAGACCTAACATCCAGCACTAACAGCACAAAAGGGTCGGTTGCTCTCAAACTCAAACTGACTCTCATGCAAGGCAGCCTAACTCTTACCATTGCACCAAGCTATACAATTATATATGAGGGGCGGCTACAACTAAATAAATAGAAAATGACAAGCGGATGTCTTCGAAGCTAAACTATTGAAGGCCATAAAACAATAGTATGATTGTTGGAAGTACCAAAATACCTAACATCTACATGTTTGTTCATGGAACATCATTCATTTGGTGCACAAGGAACCGTACTTTTTGACTCCTACACACGCAAAGGAAAAAATATAAAGGAGCAATAAAGGAGAACCAGATAAAAAATCCTCGAAAGCATACTACTGAGAGAAACAAATACAAATGAAAAAGCATTTCGCAAAATGGAACCATGTATTCAGAAGGAGAACAAGCAGAAGAGACATCAAAGGGCAGAAAACAATAATTAGAGGATCATCTCAAGAAGCAGAAACCTCCCTTCCACCAAACAATCAGAAGTAGACAGCTCGCACACATTAAGAGCTTAAAAAAATTAATTTTACGCACGCAAGGTGAAAGAGAATTTAGATAAGTAACCTCGCTGCAACCAATTCCCAGTTTCTTTCGGTCGTTGAGGCACCGCTTGTGAAATTTCAGGTACCTACATGCAAGATCAAGCATATAAACAAACTGGAAGAAAATCTCACAGAGATGCATTACACTGTTTAGAAACGGTTAATAGCCCGGAGAACCAGTTGTAACAGTTGTAGAGAGTTATAACAGAATCACGCAAAAATCAGCAAATTTTCCAAAACAATATGAATAAATATAGGAAAAACACACTAAAACAAAACCAAATAAGATGCATAAATTCCTAAAACAAAACCAAATAAGATACATAATTCCTCACTTTTGCTGTTTGAAACCATTTTCTTCCAACAGCTGATGACTTGCATGCTGAAATGGCGGAAACGGCTTTGGCATGGAACCAACAGGTGGACTGTTGCTAGTGTGATTTCCATGAGGAGAAGAGCTCAACTTTGAAGACCTCAGGCTGTAAAATTGTGATTCAGCTATGAATTACCGAGGTAGGAGAAGAATAAATTAGTAAAGCAACTTTATATACTTTTAGTACTTCGGATACTCCATTGGCTTTTGAACCCGAAAGCATAAATTTTTGCGCTCATACCAAAATGAGAACTTGGAAATACTGAAAATACAGTGGTTTAGCTGAACAAACTGATCTACCATGCAGAAAATATAAACTACTTCTTTGAACTTACCCATGGCTTTCAGGGGGTGTAGAACCAAAGAAATACCCAACTGAAGAACTAGGTGGACTCTCTGATATTAAGCCAAGAGAATTGCGGCAAGTTCCCTGATTTCTAAAGTTGCCGGAGAATAACCGTTGCTGCAGCTTGGAAAAGCCTTTATTTTGCTTCCTTCTGGTAGTAGCACTTTCAGGCCCTTCACAGCCACTTGAATGGTCACTAGCCCTTGAATTTACAGGTGCCAAAGCAGTGCTGGGGGATCTGGAGTTCCCATCTCTACTCTCACTGGTTGATTTGTTTTTCCTACGGTTAGATCGCTTAGCTTTCAATTCCTGGCAATAGCACACAAACAAGGGACATTTTTAAATGAGTTTTTTCAAGAATTTTCAGGAAGATACCCAAAACAGAAAAACGAGGCTGAGAGCTAAGAAATTGGGCAAAAGGCCCTCAACCTGCTCATAGAAGTAAAGGCCATCATTTATAGCGGAAGCAAGCTCATTGGATATTGACTTTGACTTATTAAAACCATTTTCGTATCCTTCACCAGTCTCAGCATTGTTCTGCATAGCAAAGAAGGGCCATTAGTCATCAAATCCACAAAGCAAGAGACATAATAAGAGAATTGCTATTAGGATGGAAACTAGGTACTTATTGCAAGCAATACAGAAAGAAAGGGACACAGAAAACCTCACGGGAAAAAATTCTCCAGAAAGTCATTTGAATTTAGAACAACTCACTCAAGAGATGCAAGGTTCCTGATCAGCTGCAAAGCCTAAGCATAAGTTCATAACCGACAACATGAAGCTGTTTTCAACCTTTGCAGGAAATGCTCCTTCTCTGCTTCTGGAAAAATAAAGAATAAAACTTCCCCAGTATGTGCGGTAAGGATCTCCTGTAGATGGCGAGAGGATGATAGGATGGCTGGATGCAAGTCACTTACACATGGGCTCCTGAAAAAGCTGGTCTCTCTCTCTCTCCCTCTCTCCCTCCGTCCCTCCCTCCCACTCCCCTCACCCTCTATTTCTCCAAAATTTTCAAATATAAATCCCCTAGAATCTTATAGTTACATGAGATGGCTGAAATTTTTTTTATTCTTTCCAACAAGAAGATAGGTATCTCGTATATCAAGTATCCATCCCACGTCGTATTTGAGAGCTTTAGGTAAGCAATAGCTAAGATCCTCCACCTCCCTGAATGCCAAACTAATCCAAAGTACAACCACCCCTTTCCACTCGTTCAAAAGAGAAAAAATGTGCAGTCTTCTATTCCTCCCACCTTGGGTGAGAGCACTTAAAGTTTGTAGATACAATGCTTACTGGTTAGACTAGAACATGAATCTGTGTTCTCGGTCTGACCCCTTCAAAACTCCAGTTAAGTATCCACCCATTGAGCAGATACTCTAGACCTTATGGACTGTGTGGTGGGTTTGCTTTGCCCGAGACTCCTAAAAAAGTTAATACTGTGGTAGTTTAATTATCTTTTAATCAAAATAATAAATAAAAGCCAGATTACAGTTTTGTTCTATTATTCCTACGATCTGCTGGAATCCAGACTTTTAGTAATCGCAACCCATGCCCTATTGTCTAGCCCAAACCATGAACCCATGACAAGGAAGTCGGGGCTCCGCCCCTAGTTGCTGACTTGTATTATTTGCTGTGAAAAAGTAACAAATTACAAATTGTAGATGCATGAAGAGCATAAAAAAACTATATCCTCAAGAATAGAGAAATCAAATCAAGTCAAGCAGCAAAGATTACACCAGTTTAAGGATATACTATAGCTAGAAGATATCAAGATCACACAAAAACGAAAAAAACAGCCTCACCTGGGTGACAATCATAAGCCTTTCAACAGCCTGATCGCTGACAATCATCTCGTCATCATCGTCATCAATCCTTTAGGCAGTAATATGATCCAGATATGAAGAAACAGTAACTACAAATTAGTAAATCGTCAAGATGAAAAAAAAACAATCATTCAAGGTAGCATATAATTTCTACTGCAACTCTTAACAACTGATATACCCCAAGTTGTTAATGCTAATGTATATTTTTTTTTCTGAACAAATATGCCAGTTCTGTCTGGAGTCATCCAGTATCAAGGCATAACAAGAAACATCACGATGCTATGAAGTAAACTTCTGGCTACAGCCTAAAAAGAACCTTAATAGCTAATCATATTTGATGAGTCATCGACCATTGTCGTTCAGTCATCCCATAACCACACCTCTTTGCCAGGCCACATATTTTATCATATTAATTTCGACTTATCTTCAGTGACACGTTACAACTTTGCATTGTCAACCCACAATTTACTGCCTAGGAATGGCAGCCGGGCAGGTTTGGTGCCGGGTTGCACTCTCCCACCAGTTTATATAAGCTATATCTGAGCCAAAACCCATACCAGTCCAAACTGAAACAGGCCGGGGCAAGGATGGTTAATACAAACATAAATTGTAACATTTAATGGTTACCGTCGGGTTTCCAATGGCAACTATCGTCTGTGTTAGATGCTCTAATAACTTTACCACCGTCACAACTCTAGGCATGTGACAACAACCAGGCTCCAAGAAATTTACAGTTAAAGCTCAATAGATCAAAGAAAGAACAAGTGGACGAGGATGGCCTATATAGAAGCATGGATGCCCTATTTCTTTTTTATTTGTTTGTCTGGAACTAGTGCAAAATAAAGATAACAAAGATATTTCGGCCCCGCCACAACCAATCTAGTGTTGCGTCATCAGATGCCTGCACCACCCCTGCTATTTCTTCAAGCATTGCTGCCTCCTTGCTCTCAAGACATTATAGTCACACTGTTAGCTACTACTGTTAGATGGGGGTTCAATAGTTTCAGTCAAAAGTACCGTATGATGTGGCAACTTTTAGGCCCACATTGGACAACATTTTCTTTTTCCAGTTTTTTCCTTTTGTTTCAAAATAAATGAGAACTGGAAACAAGCAGCCATGACAACTGTTTCCATTTCCAAAAAAATGGTAGCACGAAACAAAAACAGCATCCACCCCCTCACCTGACAACCACTATTCCCAACTGCAGACCACCTCCGACAACACTCCCTTGTCAAGTAAATTACTATACATGTTTTCTTGTATTTCATTTTCTTCTGTCTCAAGAACATGCAAGTGAAGCAAACATGTTATGTAGTTTTGTTTTGTGCAAGAAAAGCAAAAACGCGTTCCATTTATGCAACTAAAATCCTTACCAGACGAGACCTTACTTTTTCCTAATTAGAGGCATTTGAGAATGACAGATTCCCCATACCCAGTGAAATATCCACAATTTTACAAGTCATAGGCATTTTATCTGTTATGAGAACTTTTTTTATGTTTAGATCAATAGGTGTTTGTTTAGTCTTCATAAACTGCATGTTTCTTCTTCATACTTAGTTTGTTCAGAATTAGTTGATTGATTAAGACTAGGTTAAAAGCCTATTCCACTAAGGAAAGTTTCAATCTTCTATATAGTCTAACATTGTTAAGACAGTTGCACAAGCTTTTCAGTTCGGGGATCAACAAATAAATAAGTGTATAAGAGAACATGGCAAGGGCACAAACCATGTGCTTTTTCATCATCTGACAATGATTTCCACTTGTCTCCCCAACCACACAAATAGGAGCAGTCGATATAACTGTGAATGTCATGTTTTAGTTTCTCGCTATTCCTCTTTTATGTTAAAGGCAGTCTAGTCTTTTTGCTTTATTAGGGTATGTCTAAGGTTGTTAAATGTAAATCCTCTATTCTTCTTGTAGTATTAATATGCAATACAACTATCATTTTCCTTTCTCTCTCCATGTTTTGACATGGTATCCGAGCCTCAATTGGCATTAGTTGCAGGAATAGCAGTCGTAGATCTTCTCCTCCTCCCAATGCATGGTTGACATCTCTTCCCTCAAAGCAACTGTAGTTCTACCAGTAGCAGCATAAGCAGCTGTAGATCAATCTTTGTGACTCTTCTTCACAGGATCTCTGTTGACCAATCCCAGTTCATGCCTGGCGGAGACTCTCTGGTCTCCAACAGCCCTCGCTGGAGACTTGCTAGATGCCACGACCTTTTCCGGTCACTCAGAGCTCTGTAGACCAGTTTTGAGGGCCCTAGGACTCCAAAATACCTCCAATCTGCAATTCAAGGCCCTATTCTGAAGTTTTAGGCTGCAATCTGCAATGTCCAGTCACTAAAAACCCTTACAAACCCTTCTCCCACCATCTACGACCCTTGTTGGACCTCTGGAAACAAATTTTACTGTGTCCCAACCTAATGAGATTCTGATGATTTTTTCGTAGTCATCTGACGTGAGGTATACCTATCTTGAAATATTTTCAGACCTTCATGGCTTATTTTTGCAATCTGTATTTTAGGCTTCACCCAACATAATTTATTTTTCGAAATGGGGCTTTGGGTGCCGATAATCTCACCATAATACTTGGATGATGTTTACTTGTTTGTTTGATGAGATTTGTAGTAGTATTTGTATTCTTCCTTGTTGGCAATCACTGTAGCAACCCTGTAATTTCAGATTTTTGGGTTTATTGCTGCTCTGGCAGCCCCATTTGGTATACTTGGTATCCAATCACTTTTCGAGCTTCTTTACTGACTTGATCTGAAGTTGGGGCTCTATTTGGTGCGATTTGGTTCTTATTTTGGTGCATATCCTGGGTTAGCCTTATTGTTCCAAATTCTTGGCTATATTCAATGCAGTCCTTAGACCTCTTAAGCCTTGTTTGGCTTACTTTGTTTATCTTGACAGCAACTTGTTAGTCTATGTTTCAGCAGTTCCAATCTTTCATGGCTACCACGTGAGGAATCCAATTACAAGCTTCTTTCACAATAACTGATTAGTCAGGCTTGCACGGTTCTCATACATCAGATATCTTACCCACTACATGAACTTTTTAGTATGGTTCCTCTTATCCTAAAAATTTGTCATTTCATAGTCATTGCAGCCCTCCCACCCCCCTTATTACCATTGCCACAGCTAATGGATCTCCGATGCATGTTGTTTTCCTTGGGTTCTATTCTCCCAACTTCGTCCTCCTTGCTATCCATTCCCCATGTGTTCTTTGTCCCCAGTTGTCTCTTATTCTTCTTCTTCTATCAATCAGTTGTTAGATTCTGGTTTTGATGTTTAGTTTTCCTCATTTCGTTGAGTTATTGATCTATATATACGGGACTCTGGAGACCCTTCATATTTCTATAGACTACTTCTATTACCTTGTATTTCTTTTCTTTAAATGAGAACGCTTCCCCTTTTAATTTTTAACACTCTAGATTAGGTTATTTGTCTAATGACTACCTCAAGTGTTTATCTCAATAAGGTGTGCTGGGTAAAATGTATTTCACTGACATCTCTAAAGCAGAGAATGTACACATGTAAATTTGTTTGTCTGGCCTTTTCCACTAGTCACTCTATTTCAACTTCTCCTTTTTCCCTTGTCTATACCATCCTTTAGGACCTTCTCCCATTGCCACTAAGGGTGGATCCTTGTACTAAGAGTCTTTTATTGATGATTACAATCACTTCAGTTGGAAGTCTTATAAATCTGACTTCTTTCGCATTTATTGTACATTTCACTCCATGATTCAAATACAATTTTCTACTATCATAAAAATTCTTTGTTCTGATTTGAGTGGGTAATTTTTTTGAACGATTTGATCAATTTCTTACATGTGTTTAGCACCATTCATCATTTCTCTTGCTCAAATACTCTTGCAAAGAATGGTAAAGTTGACAGAAAACATGGGAACTTTCTTCATACTACTAGATCACTTAGTTCTTTATACATTCTCCGGATTTCTTTTGGGGTGAGGTTGTTCTTTCATTGGTGTATCCCGTATGCCTAAGCCTGTCCTTTCTGGAATCTCACAGTATGAAAAGTTGTTTGGCCAAGTTTCCAACTACTCTCAGTTATGAGTTTTCAGTTCAGCATGCTTTTTCCGTCTTCCAAGGAGGGAGCGTAATAAACTTAGTGCATACTCCGTTCTCTTGTTTTCTTGGCGTATGGCTTATAAACGGTATATGTGGTATGATCTAGTCACTAAAAGTTGTGTGTCTAGTCATGTTACCTTTCTTCAGTGCCTCCCTTATTTTACTCTTTCTCCCGCAACAGCACATGTCCAAAGAGGACTTTATTCATATTGACCCTCTTCTTGTGATGCGCCTTTTGAAGAGTACACCTCTCGCCTTGAGATATATAATGTTCCTATTGCTCGTTCTGCTCTCTCTAGGTCTACTCCTCACAGGCAATGCCTTAATTTACTCACTGTTGTAAAGCTTCTCTACCCCAGCCTCCTGGCTCTACTCCCAACCTGCTTCTTTGGACCTTAATTCATCTGACCACTAGTATCCTTCTCGTGATAGTCACCCACCGGTAAGTTTTGACTTTACTAATACTTGTTTCTCTTTGTTCGATCGTTCTTTTCTTTCTCATTAACAACTTACCTTGAATCTAGGCCGCACATAGAAGCTAGTGATGATCGTCACTGGTAAATGCCATGAATGACGAGTTAACTGCTCAAGCAAAAACTCATACTTGGGTTGCTTTATGACTCACCTTGATATTGTCTACGCAATCCACATTGTTAGTCAATTTGTTTTGACTCCTCGTTCTACCTATTGGGATGCTTTATAATGCATCTCGCGTTCCGTTTGTACGACTATATATAAGTGTTTGCTGCTCTATTCTACTTCAACCGTGTCACTTTGGACCTATGTTGATTCTGACTAGGGCAGATGATATCTTTGATAAGAAATCTACGTTAAGTTTTTTTGTATTTTTCTAGGTGATCCTCTTATTTCTTGGAAAAGCAACTAACAATCTACCATCGCTCGCTTTAGTGTTGAAGCTGAATACCATGCTATCACAACTGCTACTTCTAAAATAGTTTTGCTCTGACGTCTTCCAATCGATATGGGTGTTTCCCTCGCATCTTCCTTGTCTTTTTATTGTGCTAATAAGAGTGTCATTCAGATTATACACTAGTCTCCCATGAGCGTATGGCGCATATTGAGACTAATTGTCACCTCGATTGCCAATGTCTTTGGTCAGACACTATTGAATTCCCATTTGTTCCATCCTCCTTACAGAGCAATTGTTCACCAAGACTCAACTTGTTGCTTGATTTGGCTCTTAACTTGGCAAACTCACGACGGTATCTCCACTCGCATGTGAATGTCGTATTTTGGTTTCTTGTTATCTAACTTCTATGTTAAAGGTAGTCTAGTCTATTTGTTTTATTAGGGCTTGTCTAAGGTCTTTTAGATATAACTCCATTATTCATCTTGTCGCACTAATGTCATGCAACAGCAGCAACACAACTATAATTTTTCCAGTCCCTCTATGTTCTAACAACAATATCTCCATGATTATCCTTGGATTGCCTCTTTGAACTCGTCCACTGGGAGAAAAGAAAAAATGAAGAACGCATTTGAGGAATCTCTACACCCTCCACCACCATGCGGCCAACCTCAGTGCATTGTCCCTCTAAAAAGACACATCCTTTTGGACCATCACAATTAATTGTGCTACGAAGTCTTTGGTTAATGACGAACTTTTGCACATTTTGCTCTCTTTCAGTAGTGAGACTCCACTACATTCTTGTAAGTGCGACTACTGCAAGACCTTGAATTTCAGTTGGCAACTCTCTTTCTTCTTCATCTCTTTCTTTTTCACTTTCCAACAGCTGCAAGAACCACAACCAGCCCTTCTGAAACCCTCCATCTAACCCAAGCCAAACAGCCAGTTGAGATATTTCATTTCTTAATTTCCTGCCTTTTAATGACCAAAAAGGCTAAACTTAGCATTAGTCACCCCACGTCATTCTAGCCCTAAACCAGCTTGAAAATTTAGCATCCTACATTTCTCCTCTGAGAGGAGGTCTAACTATCTGAGATGTGCAAAAAGTATTAGGTGGTGGAAGGGTATTCAACAGGTGGAACTACCCCTCTATCTCTCCCTCCCCCCTCCCCCTTTCCCCCCCCCCCCCACACCACCACCACCACCACCCAACATACACAGCCCCAAACCTCTGCTTGAAGGCAAGGGTTTTAATCATCAATCCTAGAGAAACTTAACACACGGAGAGCCCCACATTCAATCCAGTAGCCCATATTGGTTATGGACTCCCAATTTCCAAGAGAACAGAAATGTTGTGAATATTTCATTCAGCCCATGAAATGACTTCCCAAGAGAACAGAAATGTTGTAAATACTGCTTTCAGCCCATGAAATGACTCTCAAACCAGCTCAAAAAAGAACACAAGACATAGGAAAGTCTTGGCAAAGTAGCAACTATAACTTCTAAATATTAAAGAATTTCTGATAAGTTACACATTCTAATATCGAAACTCAACTAACCCTCAACAGAAATAGCTATTAACATGTAAATAAACTAAAAGATCACCAACATTACTGAGACTGCTTTTCTAATTAGAAACTCTCCCGATTTGCTTAAAATCGTCTAGAAAGGAGGGAGGCTGTGTGATCATTGGTGGAAAGTGAAGCCAACCAGGACAAAGCCAGGATTTGTAAACTGGGTGGCCAAGGTAAGTGCAGCCAAGAAAATGGTGGTTAGCTTCTAAATTACAATAATTCATATACAAGCCATTTGAAAATTCACTAATAATGAAAACTGAAGCTACTGTGTAATATGAAAAAGCAGAACCATGCTGCGTTTTTGGAGAATTACTCATAAAATCGAGAAGCAATAAAAAGAATTTACAGAACTTTTCATAATTTACGGATAACAGTGAGTACCAAAGAGTTGAGGGGTTATGAAACACCCACACACCCACCCCGGGTTTGGCCGGAATCCAAAACATTAAAATTATGGCTTTATTCAGCAGAAAGAGCAAAAATGTTCGCCTTCCATCACTAGATTGCTTTCCTTCCCCAGAAACCTCTTCTCCACCCGTTTTCATTCCCATTTGAAATGGAAGTATGAGTAGACGGAGAAAGGGCAGGGGAGGCCAATTTTATCAAAAATTACACACCATTATAATATAATCCCAAAAATTACGTAAATGAAAACACTTTTGGCAAGCACGACAGAGCGTTGGGTAAAACTTCTAAAGACACGGTACAAGAAAGATTGTAATTCAACAGGTGCAGGAATAAGGGTGTCAAGTACACACTAAGAATGTAATACCTTCTTCTTGATGAAAGATGGTCGTTTTTTACTGTTTTATGCTCAAGTTCCAGCTCTTCATCAAGCATGAACGTGTTTGCAAAATCATTAGATTGGCCACCCCAATTCTGTACAGCCAAATCTGATTTCATTTCCATTCTTTCCATTTCAAATTTTTCATGGTGAACAAATTTTGCTGGCTCAATTCCTTGTGAGAAGGCTGGTCTGGGTAGGCTAACAACAGTGCTGAGATCAGAGTAGTTTAGGTTTGATTCCGAATTCAATCCCTTGCAAAACTTTCCTCCACCAGAGGCCTGTTCTTCACGATCAAACCGAGCCTTCTCTGTATTATGTCCTCCACCACTAGGTAAGTGGTGCGCTGAACTCTCATCATCCGATGGTTTCTCATCAAAGTCATTCTTTAAAGCAACAATAGAGTCCTCGGCAGGGTCCTCAGCAGGTTGTCCAAGGGTCTGACGAGCAGCCGAGGACAATTTCTGCTCCGTCAAAGCTGGAATCCACTTTGGCCACTCAGCATATCTTCGTATCATATTACCCTACACAATAGCACACCCAAACCAGGTAATAAAAGGGCTTTGTGAGCAGAAAGGAATGTTAGTAGAAGCAGAGCTGGAGAAGCATCATAATAAGATAACACTTGTGAAGCAAAATGATCACAATAAGGTCATTTGACCACACTACCAAAAAAAGACACACACACACACACACACAGACAGAGCAGCATAACAAGTAGATATCTAACCTGCACTTCAACAACACAGGAACTCTGCAACGCATCGAGGATAAATGCTATGTCCGTAGTCATTTTCTTCACCTGCATCTCGTTAGATGAGACAACATGATAAGCTTAACAACTTAAAGTCTGCCAAGATCGGGCAGGGCATGTTTAAGTAAATTCTTATCAAGTCACATTACAAATGAGTGTGTGTTTTGTGAAGTAGCACCATATCTAAATTGACACACTCAAAAAGAAAATATTAAGCAGTTCATATATCTAGGAAAAGGCCAAAAAAAAAAGCAGCATTCTCATATAGATTTAAGTACAGAAACCAATCCAATCAAATCTTACCCTTTTAAAGTCAGCAATTTTGGATATTGGAACCCAACCTTTTTCATCCATCAAAGAAATTAAGTAATGATCATTCTCTAAATTTTCATCACTGCAAGAACAAATTCAACCAGTTCACCAACTATATGCATCATAGTACAAAACACAAACTAAATAAGCTTTTACCCACAAAAAAGTAATTTAAGAATGTCCAATGGCAGATTGATATCGACCATTGTTTCCAGTTTTCATTATCCTTCACATAGCAGTTAAAGAAATCCATCATCATTAAGGCATCTTCAAGTCCAAAGCAGCCCTCGCCACCAAGATGGAATCGTTGAAACCCATTAAAGATACCAGAGCCATTCGATGTTTCAACATGTATATATAGAGATATGTAACTGCCTGTTTATATTGCTGCTAATCAATATGTGCATAAAGACTTGCATGGAAGTGTAGACCGTAGTTAATTTTCTGCTGGGAAGGATTAAAAACCAACACCTACACAAAAGATTTCTGATTATGATTCACCTGAAATAATACTCAATTTGCTTCATTACGTTGGCTCTCAAAGCTAGTGTCTCTGGGGGTAGAGTAGAAGGCATGGCGTTCAAAGGATGTGGAACAAAGCGCGGAGGATGAGGTAGCATAATAGGACCTGGAGATGTAGCAGGAAGCCAGTATATAGGTCCAGGAGAACCTGTATCATGGATGTAAACCATTTCTCACAGCTAAAAAGGAGAGAACAAATAAAATAGCAATAAAAAAGAACCAGAAATGCATGGAAAGAACTGCAAGTGATTTATAAGCCATTGGATAATAAAGAAGGCAGCTAGTTAGGAAAAATTTGTCATCATTATTACCAGGAAAGATTGGTCCACCAATGAAGCCCGGAGCTGGACCAAAAAATGGAGGCCTTATGAAAGCCCTTGGCCCAATATTTTGCACAAAAATGTTGTCTCTAGAGCCAAAAGCTCGTTGATTATGCCACGAAGTATTAAAATGCCCACCAGGTTCCTGCACAGTAGGCCTTCTATTCGAAAAATTGGCAACATAAGCATTTGGATCGCCTTGAGGTGGAGGCTGAAGGTTTCTATTTGCATCTATACTCTTAGCCGGTGGGACAGAAGGTTGTAGAGGTGCCTCAGGATCACATTTCACCAAGTTAGTTTCAACACTTGGATATGGTAAAGGGCATGGCTGGTAAACATAACCAGGAACTGGTACGTGCGGCACAGGAACCATACCATGGAAAAGAGGCATAGGTGGTTGGTGGTACTGTAAGGGTGCAGCAAAAGGAGGTACAACATCTGGATTATGCCTGGAGCCTGGTTTTTGATGACGAGATGGCGAGTGCTTATGTGTTGGATTAGGGTTTCTTGGCCCATGCCATTTTTGCCGCTCTCCCGATCCCTGCAGGACCACAGAAACATGACACAAGACATTGTTGATAGAAATTAAGTAAATCACTAAACAATGCATGTAGTAAGGTCTACGTAGTAGAAAATGACACATAACTAAAATTTCATTTTTCTTGGATATCCAGAAGGCTGAAATTGAAACTAAATGCACAACTTCAAGGCATTCAAGTTAATTTGTTAGTGTCTTATATGATTAAATGAGACTATTCCTCATATTGTGTCTTCTTCTCAACCGACAAGATCTTAATCGTGCTTGATACCAGAAAATATAAGCACGTGCATTGTTGTTATTAGTGCACATGGTCATGCTCGGTAGCTCCTCAAAAGAAAAGAAACAACATTACCATCAGAGGAACAAATCTATCCACGCTTCGGTTGGAAACCAAAAACATGCTTACAAGACGTAACTTATTCATAAGTATTAGAAACTAATCACATGTTTAATAACTATAGTTGGATATCCAAACTACTAAATGAAACTACTGTAACAACAGAGAACAAGAACTAGACTCAAAAGAAAATGAGCAAAACATTCCATATTTTCTCTTCTTTTTTCTTCTTCTGGGGCTTTAGCCCCCAGAGTACCACAGGAGGGGGCTTGGATATGAGAAGACTCCAAATTCCACAAGCGCCTCTAGGTCCAAACGATAAAATTAGACAACAACTTTTGGCTTCTGCATCTTTGGGACAAAAAAGCTTGGCTAAGTAAGCATTATTGACGGCACCAACTTGATTAATCGCATACTGTCAAATCTTTAGGAATGTCAGTAGCCAGCTCCTAATTTTAACTTATCAGTATGCAAGTCCTTTAGGAACGTCAATAGACAGCTCCTACTTATCGCTTATCTTTCTCGTACCCTTATTACCATCATTTAAGGTCTTGGACGGGCACGGACTTCCAATCCATCCTGCCATCTTCATCTCCTTCGTCAAACCAGTTCATATTCTTGCATGAAGTGAGAAGAAAGATAAAAGGACACTGGAAAAATGAAATATTCTACACAGAAAATGGACTTTCATAGGGGAAAGGTCATTAGGTACAAAATCCAGCTCCTGAAAAAATAAATAACAGGCGCGTCCATACATATCTAGGTGTGTCTCAGAGGTGTCCCATACATATCTAGGTGTGTCAGTGCGGCATAAAAAAACTGTCATTTTTACTAGGTCCAAACACCTTTAGCTTTTAGCCAAAGAGTTTGTCTAAAAGAATGGGAAAATAACTAACTTAACCTTTTCTCAATGTGGCTTGAAAGTATCCCTCGAGAGGACCCCAAAAAAATTGGCCAACCTAGTTTGGCACTTTGTCAGAGACAAGGACATATATGTTTAAATTAACAATTCATTTCCCACGCAAACAAACAGCGAGCTCTAACTTCCAATCCCATGCCACATGCATCTACTATGCTCACACAGGCAAAAGATTACTCCTACTCAACTTTCCTACCTAATGTTTTATACGTCCACGCAAAAAAGAGTTGTCAGCAGCATTTTAGCACAGTTTCTTCTTTAGCAGAATATCCAAGGATACAGTAAACTGCATATGGCATTCTACAAATATTGAAGAGTTCATAGTGAAAACAAAAACATTACTGCTGGCCAATTAGGAATTTCAAAAACAACTAATACAAGCGTAATGGAGATAGAATATAACGTCTTTACAGTCGAATCCAAAATGCAAGGCGTTTTATCCCTCGTGAGACAAGCTATTGAAGCGTGGGCATTTAGAATTTTAATATGGTAAGTATATAAAAACGTTAAACTACTTTAAAATTACGAAAGCAAAGAGAACACTAACAATGGTAAAATAGAAGTAATAAAATCTCCTCTCACCTACATATATGAAAAAAATACTAATATTAGTATGTAATCAAAACTCATTTACTCTAACAAGCTATAAGGTTGTCTGCATGTCACATTTATTTAGTGCACCAATTTTTGTATAAACTCGTACCCATACTTTATGTCAGTGTACTTGGTAGCTATTGTGCATAAATGACTTTGGTCACTTCTCCCTAGCATAATTTATTTGTATAAGTCAAACAGAGTGCATGGAATGTAAGTCTAGTAGTAGTGAAAATGCTACTGGTGGCAGACTGTTTTGGATATCTTGACTCAATTGTTACTACGGATGGAGAGATTATGAATGATGTAACACATGGCGTACAAGTTAGATCGATCAAGTGACGAAATACTTCGGAAGTGTTGTACAACCGCAGTATACCTGCAAAGATGAACGGGATGTCCTACCGTACTACTAACAGCCTACATATGTTATACGGCACGGTGTTAGCCTACTAAGAAACAAGATGCGAGTAAGATGAGTGTAGCTGAAATAACAATGTTGAGATGGATGTATGGCAAGATTTTGCGAGATAGAATTAGAAACAAAAACTTCCACCAAATGGTAGTAGTAGCAGCACCAAAAAAAGATGAAAATAGATTAAGGGGGTTTGACATGTCCATCGTAGGTAGGTTGATAAGGTAGTTGGGAGAAGTGAGAGGGTTACAATAGATGGTAGCACTATGAGAATAGGTAGATCAAAATTGACTTTAGAGGTAGCAGTTTGGAAGGGTATCTGGATATCACGAAGCACAATGCCCTCAACAAAGCTCAAAGACAAAACGGGTTCCTTTAGCCTACCTCAATTGGTTGGGACTTAAGGCTCGGTTTGGTTTGGTTACGTGTCCTTATCAAGTTAATTATGATAGGCAGAAACACCAACTACCGTCACGTTTGTACTACCTAGTTATATTTTGATTTTTCCCTCTTTGTTTTGTGGTACTCTAACTAGTTCTAGGCAATATTTATAAATACGACACTGTATCAGCCAGTACATTACCGGTTTTTACATAAAACCTCTACCTTGATCGTCTAGTTTCGTTTCGATTGCAATACCGGTCGGTACTAGCCAGTCTGGTACCGCTGATATCAAGTGGGTACCAGTCGGCTTGAGTCATACCATTTTTTGATTTTTCTTTTTTTTGAGGTCATTCTATAAAAGAAGGGCTATTGTTTTACTATTTTTAAAAATAATTAAGTCATCATTTTTTACTGAAAAAACTTGCAACTTTCTTTATTTCTTAACACATGGTCTTCCTAATCACTACAATTACTGTTTTTTAGTACATTTTTTCAAGTTGATTGAATTTTTAACTTTTGAAGTATATATACAAACATAAATATGTATACATAATTCTTATAACTATAAATCCAACCCAAAATTACACGGGTATAGGTACGTAGTAACGTATTGCATCAATAAATAAGAAATTCCCATCACCGGTGCAATATTCAAAACCTTAGGTGCATGTTGCTATGGTTCAAGTTGGGGACATGTCCCTTACTCATTCCTTTCATCTGTTATACTAGCTCCAACCTCATGGAGATATCTCTCCTTCCTTTTTACTTTACACGTCTATATATTTCTTATTGTGTTGTCAATGAAGACATTGTCGAATTAAGTTAGGGATCAAATTTACATTAAGGGGCATAGTTTTTATTTTTATACCCTTTAAAAATTAAAATCCAAAAACATTGAAAATCTAAAATGTCAAAAAAAATATGAGTTGAATCCCTTATCATGGAAATAGAGAACTAGATTGGTCATGATTGATTCCTCAAGATATAGTTGTTACATCCACAGCTTTGGTATGTTATAGCACTGTAGTTATTTATGCTAGCTGCTTGATGAGTTTTCCGGGCTATCTTCACTTAAAAGTCATGCACTTCACGCCTAGTTGCATGTTTCTGAGCCTTGACTTATGATTCAGGCATAACTTGAAAGCTCTTGATGAACAATTTGTTGAGACTTTCACCCAAGTGAGACGGCGGATAGGTCAATCAATGTACGATAAGGTCCCTTCAAACGCTTTCATTGGCCCCTTATTGAATGATTCTTATGGAGTTATGCTAGCATCTTGAATCTATCATTTTTTTTCTTGCCCCAAAAATACTAATATTGGCACTGATGGTACGTAAATGTAATTCGGTGTTCAAACAACTATTCAGAGTTCCTATAGCTCCTTGTAAGGCTTGATGGAAAACTCGTTGCTAAATTTGATTAATTGCCCTTTGTTGTTCAAAATAAATGGTTTTGTTTTTGTTATTCTCAAACAGTTCCAAAGTCTTAGAAGTTGAATTCATCAAATTTAAAACATTTAGTTCTATCATCGAGTACCCATTGACTCGATACTGATCTGTTTTTATTTCCACTTTCCGTAAGCGAGCCCAGACTTTTTCTAGTTGTTCAATGGATACTGAATTTATGTATTAATTGGATCCTTCTGGACTGACAGGGCTCAAACCCGTAGCTTTCACCTTGACAGAGCGGTGGTCTAACTAATTGAACTACAATCCCAGGAAAATAAGGAATATATCCAAAAAATTTGATTCTTTTTTATTCTTCTGTATCAATTATTTTTGAAGGGCAACTGATTAGCCCTTTATAAGACTACCCATGTTTCCGTAATGGATTCCCCTAACGATAGACTGACAAATTGACCTGCTTCATATCAGCGAGCATCTGACTTACTTAATGCACTCGCAATCGTTCGCGGCCTCCCACTGTCTTATGCAGCGCTTATAACTTAGCTGGGTTGGGTGAATCGTGCAATAAAATGTCTTTATGAAAGCCTTTCGAGATCCAGCCCGTCATCAACTCAGTCAAATCTTCTTGTTTGCCCGCTTTGATTAGGCTTCCTTCAATGGATTTGATTGGCATATCGTGCATGCAACCCTACAGAATTCAACCTTTTTTATCAACTAGTTGGGTAGCATAGTAAAGTTAGAGGCGAAACTAGAAGAATTGGCCCTATCTTACCAAGGCAATGATCAGTAGCTACCCGAGAGGATGATCATCCACACTAGGATTGAGACACAGCCCAGACTCCTACGGGAGGCAACAGTGGGGAATTTTCTGCAATGGGCGAAAGGCTGATGGGCAATGCAGACCCACGGGCCGTGAACTTCTTTTCCTGGAGAAGAAGCAATGATAGTATCTGGGGAATAAACATCGACACACTTTGTGCTAGCAACTACAGTAAGACAGAGGATGCAAGCGTTATTTGGAATGATTGGGCGTAAAGTGTTTGTAGGTGGCTATTTAAGTTCGCCTGTCACGCATGAAAGAGCACTTTTAAAGATTTACAAATAGCAGATGCCCATTAAGTTCTTGCCCACAACGGGGAGAGAAGTCATGTTTTGCACTGATGATAGACTGTTGGTACAAACGAAACTTCATGTAAATAAAGAATCCTGACTAGGCATCAGGCTCAATTTCTGGATCTGTCTATTCCTACTCGTATTTTTCTTTTGGGCCCCTAAGAGGCCTTATTAGTCTTGAATTAAAGAATAGTACGGCAACTGCTGAAGAGAGATTAGAGCTAGCACTAGAGGGCAAAATGCTTCTCGAGAACATAGTTCTAAAACTCTTCAATGTGGGCATAGAAAGTTTTCGGGTACCACAATGAGACAGTGATGCCTACGCTCTTTTCCGAGATTCCGCGCTTCGATTCAATGTTCAAACCAAAAGAGGAAGCTTGGCCAAAAGTTAACAACAAAAGAATAAATACAGTCCCGAAGAGCAAAACGACCTTACATCCTATTGAATCACCTCAAAGTGTTTCCGGACGGCATACATACATCCGTAAGTAACTTAGTGCAACATGGCCAATTTCATTGAAAGGAATCAGCAAAGAAAAGAAAAAGGGTCAACATCAACTAGCCCAAAAAGAAAAAAAGAGAATGCCTCGTTCTCATGTTCGCAGAAGATGCAGCATTACCTACCGGAGCACAAAGTTCAGCTCATATCAAAAGCCGCTCCTTTGAAATACTTGATGACCAGGCCAACTCTCAGGAAGGGTGGCTAAGTGGGCAGTTCTTTTGATGGAGTTTGAGACAACCTTTGTACCCCAGAAGGCTGTCAAAGGCTTTAAAGTCATACTTCTTCGGAGAAGCTAACATAATTACTCTTTTCATTCCTTACGAAAGCGCATCATGTTGTTGGTTAGCCCCATTGTTGGTCATTTTGGTCGAATGTTAGTAATACGTTACTATGTTGTTACACTGTAACTATCTTGAGATTGTGGAAACTAGAAAAAGAAAACCTATATTTTCTATTAGGTAAGGATTATAGGCTATCCTTTTCTTTCAAGACTCGTTCATATTCCTTCTCCCATACACTAAGTGAGCTATGTTGAGTCATTTGCATGATCAACCTTCGCAAACTCTACTGTCCAAATGTGGATAAGGACTCGTTTTATCTCGTGAAGTTGGATTGAAAATTGGTGAGAAAAGAAATTTTGAATTTGAAATGTTTAAACACATGGTCTTTGATTTGAGAAAAACAATGGAAAGATTGAATTGAAAGGGAGATACTATGCATGTTTTGAGAAGGGAAAAGACTTCAAGTTTGATTGAAGGAATTGTAAATGAAGGAAAGAAAGAGAGAAATTGAAGAGTTCAAAACGGTGGCAATTCTATGAAATTTGAGCCCCAAGTGTTCTTGTTGAGTGCGCCTATTCTCAAACACATATATTGACCTTGCCTTGCTAAATTTTCCTAACCTGACAGCATAACCGAATGTCCTATTTGATCCTAGGGGTAGCATAGTTTGAATGGTCAACATGATTGAGAGATGTGATGTTGTTATTCTTCTGTAAACTCCCAGTTTTCTATTCATGAGGCTACAAGTGTATCTTCATATAGCTTCTTTCATGTATCATTGCATACGAGATGTCTTGAAGCATTATATTAACTCCACTGGTATATACATGTTGACAAAACACTAAATGCAACTTTGCAGGTGTTTCATTTGTTGTGTCATGTGTGCATAACTACTGAGATTTAAAGACGACACACAATTCTAAGACAACACTTGGAATTGAACTCATGTTCATTTTGGCTAACGTATGTCGCACACTAAGTAGGGATGACTTGAGATATATTTACTAGTTGATAGTACTATGCATGTTTCTCACATCCTTCTGGTAGAGTATATGACGTGTGCTGGGATTTCTTCTGAATTGATGTGCCAATTGGTTTTATATCTCCATAGGGGCGTGTATTTTTATTGTTTATGGATAATGTTGCTAGAAACCTTCATGAGACTTCACTTATCCTACGAGGGCCGCCTAGGGTTTTAAAGGCCTTATTCAATTCGACCAATGCGATCAAAAGTCCTACGCTCAGATAACATGGGTCCTGCCAAGATTACATCAAAGAAGACACGTGATAATTGCAGATAGTTATGTTGTTGGCCAATAACACGAATCCACTTGACGACTTCGTCGGGGCTTGTAGTCACAACGAATCAATATTGAATTGACACATAATCCTGACATCATTTTACTTGTCATTGTTACAAGGCTGGGGTGACTTCCAAATTTCTAGTCATCTCATTCTCTCAAAACACCATTTAGATAAAATTTATGTTTAGTTTACCAATTACATTATATATTCACTTTTTGTATTGATTTAAGAATAGTTTTCGAAAACACCAACTTAGCCTCTTAGTCCCGAAGGTACGATATCTGAATCTACAGATATGCTATTTGAATTGAGGTTTTAACTCAGTTGCCTTATTTACTTCTGGTCATAGTTATTTAAGGCGTGCGGTGCACCGAGACGCAAAGGTCTCTTGGGACCTAGGCACGAGGCGCAAGGCAGGGTCGGGCTTTATTGAAGCGGCACACCTATGCAAGAATATATCTAGAAAAAAATCATATATACACTAATTATATATCTAGCAATAAAAAGAGTGTATAAATATTGCATATATTCATATATACATATATATATATATATATATACATGTACACTGTGATTAGGGTAAAAAACAATTAATATATACACTATATCTATATATACACATGAATATATACATTATTACACTGCCGTTAGAATAAAAAACAATGAACATACCTATGGCTGGTGGTGAGATGATGGAGTCAATCTACTGATGAAGTTCAAATAGCGAGAGAGCAGAGAGAGATACAGCAAGAGAGAGGTACAGTGAGAGAGAGAGCGACAAAGACGGATCGAAGAAGGAAGACATACTTGTGGGTGGTGGCGAAGGCGAAGGTGATTGCGATGGTGAGAGAGAGAGGCATCAATGTTTGCTACGATGAAAGCAAGTAGGTTTTCCGGTTTTACCCTAATTTTGCTTTATTTTCAAATAGGAGCACTTTATGGCGCCTCACGCGCCTCGACAACAAAGCGCGCGCCTTCTTCAATTAGCCTCGCCTAGCCCTGGTCGAAGCGCAATCACAGCACCTTGGAATGCCTTGCGCCTAGGTGCTCCTTTAATAACTATTCTTCTGATGTGCAAAACGACCTACTCGTGTATCTCTAACGTTTTTGACTAAAATCCTACAAAATAACAAATCGAACACATGTAGGTTTGGCCAACATTTCTATGACAACAGCGTCAGACAAGAATACGTGAGGCTGGGTGTGCTTCTTAGTTTAGTTTCTCAATCCTTCAGCCAAGATCAGCAACAAAAAACTCAATGTGGCACCACTGTCCAAAATTTGCTCATGTAGCAATTGAAAACTGTGAACAACGACTAGTTCTTCAAGAAAATACAATTTCATTATTTTGGGTAGTTGTTAAATGCAAAAGATCTGAGCTGTATGCCTACCAAAAAAACCTACCCGACTTGTGTAAGAAACGTCAGGATTATTATGGGGAAATCACATATCCGAAGTATTGCATTTTAAGGTCCTCGAAATAGCACAAGAATACTGTGCAAGCGTAAAATCAGAACTTCCAAATCAACATAAGTAAATAAAAATTACTCTCAGCTACTCGCAACAATCCGAGGTTTCACAAGCAAAACGCTGTCTACCTTAGAATGAAGCTTCCGCAAGCTCCATCCGACGAAAGCCCAAGTTTTTTAGATCAAAACACATATTCACAGCTTTATTAACTTTGATTAAACCATGCACTTTCAAAACTTTAAGTGAATTGATTGAGCCCAAGTGTTCAAAGTTTCCAAAGAACTTGGCGATCAGCAATGTCCGTGTCTAAAGACATAAATAGGAGAGGGAGGAAAAGATTGACTAACAGGTGAAAGTACTACGGTAGCTCCCGGAGCAACATCATCAAGTAGCTGTTGGGGCGGCGGTGGCTTTGTTGCGGTGGTTTCGGAGTTCTTGGGGCGCTGCGCCTCCGAGAGAGCCGGCCAGGAATCTGCGCCCATCACTGGAGCATCAGTAGGAGGCGCGGCGCTAGTATCAACAACAGTGGATGGTGTCTTCCAGGGGGACTTGGGTCCACTCACCTCCTCCCTCTGCTCATCCCCACTACCTTCACTCTCTGCAACCACCATTCCCAACTACGACCTTACCAATCAATCAAACCAATGGCCAAAATCCCGCTGTATCTCACCTCCGAGAGGACTGCTCGATCGAATATGGAAGTAGCTTAGAATGTCGTAACGGTGAGTTTGGACCAAAACGACATCGTTTGAATGAATTTGTAAGCAAGAGGAGTGGGCTCTGGTACGAATGTGGAGGTGGAGGGGGGGAGAGAGAGAGAAGGAGAAGGGGCTCTGACGAGAAAAAGAAGGAAGGGGAAAAAGTGACTAGGGTTTTTGATTTTGCGACAAGAGGGAGTGACTGCGCTGTTGACAGTTGCCGATGGCACCAGAGTGCGGGAATAGAGAGTCGCTTTCTTTTCCTTTGGAATAGGTTGCTAAAATATTTATATTCATGCTTGCATCATTACATGTTTATCTAATAGGACATATTGGGAATGTCTCCGAACGATGAGGTGTTAAGTATTTAAGAAAGGTATTGTAAGTATTGTATATATGAGAAAAAAGATATTGACACCTCATTATTCGGGAATATTTCTAAAATCACATTCTGAAATTTTAATATTGTTCTTGTCTAATAATGTCGAAATTAAACTTCTATATAAATATTTGAATATATAGCTTCCGGAAGGTTAGTCGAGTATTTCGAAGTCCAATTCAATAATATATCTTGGCTTCATATTTTAGATATTGTCGAAACAAATAATTATTTATTTAAAATCTTGTGAAATAAGCACATAAACAAGTCAAAATTTAATTAAAAACACTTTTGCACATACTCAATTAAAACTCAACAAAACACAATTTCAAGTTATTTTTATGATCAGATCGCATACATATTGGTATCCAATTAACACAATTTCAAGTCACGGTCATATAATTAGACGAAATTTGAAATATGAGAAAGAGTAAAAAATGGACAATTATACCTTGTGCAATTTCTTGGCCAACTGCCCGAGAACCTCAATCCTTAATATTTACGCATACCCTCTTGTGTGGGTTCTCCCACACTCGATCGTTTTGGGGGCACCCTCGCTTATGGGCACCCTCGCTTATGTGAATGTGTATAGATTTTCTCTATAAACATATTTGCGTCACTAGCATTTTTTCTATTGATGATGTGTTAAAAAAAGGGGAAAAATTTCCTTTCATGAAAAGGACAAAGAAGAATATCAAAATAGTACAGACGAGTATTAAAATTATATTATCATGAAGGCATTTGTACAATATAAGAAATGTGAAAATAATTACTTGTAAAGACCATTATACACCTCTACTTAAATAATATAAAGCGAGTAGAATTGTTATGTTGGCACAAGTCTCCTAGTGCTAAAAAACAAGTCATTTTATCAAGATAGGCAATTAGTAGTGTCTTATTTGTATTAACTCGCCTAGTTATGAGGAATAAGTCATTTTATCAAAATGAGCAACTGATAGTGTTTTGTATGTGCAAGTCTTCTAATTTAAGAGAGCAAGTTTTTTTACTAGAGTGATAAAATTTACCCAGACACTTAAATAATATAAAGCAAGTAGTATTATTGTGTTAATGCAAGTCTCTTAGTGCTAAAGAACAAATCATTTATCAATAGGAATAACTGACAGTTTTTATTTTGTACAAGTCACGTACTTTTAAGGAGCAAATTGTTTTGTCAAAAGTGGACTGATAATGTCTTTATGGTACAAGTCTAATAGCTTCGGAGAGCAATTATTTTATTATATGGTAAAATTATCAGCCAAAATGATTCCATGAAAGTATAATTATTTTAGGTACTTCCATATTGATAGTTATTTAACACTTATCTCCATTAATTTGATGTTTTATTTTGTCATTTGTGAATATGAGATTTTCCTTTAGAAAAATATTACATCAAGGTACAAAACGATGGATCCACACACTTTTTACATTTTGACCCACTTATCCTCAAAAGAATTTTATCATTACACATCTTTGTTATCTCTTATCTCTTCAAAGTCGGCCATTCCCTCATCCTTCTTTTTCTCTCTCTTTCACTCTTAATGTCTCTCGTCATGTGTCGCTTTCTCTTTTAAAAAAATCAACATCACCCACCCTTTGGTTCTTCCCCCCTATTCATCACACCAAACACCGAAATTGACTTCACCGATTAGAGGCACCCTAGTGTTAATATCTATTTACTTAATGTGATTTTTATATTTACAAGTCAAACAAGTTGTATGAATAAATTACATCAAATTAGTAATTTGAATGGGTAATTTTGATTTTTATTAGTGAATATTTGGACTAGAAAGACCAGAAAATCATAGATTTTAAGAAGTTGCTTAGCATTATTTTGGTCTTTTGTCTTTAATACCAGTATGATTAGGAGACATGCTAAATGAAAATGTCCTAATATTTCAAAAAGGAGTTATTACGAAGTTTGATGTGTGTGTCTGTGTTTATTGTGAGAGGTGAATAAATCCCATAGCTAACCTAATGATGACCGAGAACTAGCTAGGGACTAACCCCAAGATTGGGCCTCGTCATGTCATCTCAAGCAACAACCATCTCGAATTAATATCGTCCCTTACCAAAGCCCTTCTTGGATAGCGTAGGAATTGTCTTGATCTTGTTATTTATTTTAATTAATTGGTTGTTCTGAAAAAATTGAGGAATTGTGGCTTTATTATAATTTTTGGAAAGATATTGATTTAATTGAAATTTGAATGAACTTTAGGGTTAAAATGTAATTGGTTGTTATTAAGTATACAATCGAAATTGTAACCATAATACGCTATTCTGATTGAAAGCCTTAACAGAGCATACAAACCCTAGAGTGCCTCATATTCCTTACGAGTGTTGTATCAAGTACGAACATCCATATTTGGGATTCTTAGAGAATGCGAGGGAGGAACACCAATCCAGCATCGAAAGCTTCAAATCAAGCGGGGTGTTGGTGTGTTCATGGATGAATCAGACGAATCACTGTGTACTCAAGTTTTGAGGAATCAGTGTATCGAGGTAGAATCAGTTGTTAAACTTAACTTTAGAGTTGTTTAATACGTCATAGTGTCATATTTTAATGGATGTTGATGTATTATGTGATGTTCATTTCGTGAAAATAGGGTTGGTTCATAAGTTTGATGCATTCATTATTTCGTACTAAAATATAAAAAATCTCGTTCTACCGGTAGAAGATATATTACAACCAAAGTTATTAATGTCGTCCCGTACTGGCCGGTACGTCCCGTACCACCCGTGTAACAGTACCGGACCACCGAAGTTCTGTTCTGGCAACTATTTTGGCCTGTTTCGGGGTGTTCTGAGCTGTTCCGGTCAATACCGGCCGGTACTGTAACTTACCGATCCGTATTTTAAAAAATTAAAAAATTCAATTAATATTTTTTTTGGATAATTAGATATAAATTGAGACTAAAACTATCTTTTTTTATATTTTGTGATTTATTTTTAAACTATGATGCTTTATTTTATATGTTCAATATGATTTTTTGTAAAAAATATTATTTGAAATATATATATTAATTTTAGCGATAAATCCGAAACGGTATGGCGGTACACACCGATACGCTCGCCGGTACAAAATTGATAACTTTGGTTACAACTGTTAGAACCAATTTTGACAAAAAATTTCAGAATTGATTTCAATTGGTAGAACTAAATTTGAACCTACTATTTTCTCAAAATATTCCAATAGCATTTTCACCGAGTTGAAAGGTTTTCAACCAGGAGATCCAGTTTTTTAAATAATTCTAGAACCGGTAGAAGAAAGTTTCAACTGGTAGAACTTCTTTTAAACTCTTATTCCATACATTTTGAACCGATTGAAAAATGACCTCCATCGATAGAAATACCTGTTTTTCTTAAAATTGGCTACGGGTGAGAATATTTGGGTTAAACACTGTGAGATGGTTTTGAAAGGATACTGTTGCATGGTCATGTATTGATGGTTGAGTTGTTATTATCCTTGACAGGTGTCAGTGTGATTTCGTCGATACAAGTTTATAAAATATGATTATTGTCTATGTAATTCCGTTGGAGCAAGTCCGTAAAATATGACTCATGTTAGTGTGATTTCGTCATTGCAAGTCCGTCAAATCTAAGAACAGTGCTTCTAATGTGAGTATTTTGGCGGTGAGCTTGTAAAGTCTTCGAGATGGGAATGAGATGTCTTAAGTTATCGCATAGGGTTCATTGTTCGCTGGATGTGGTGGGGTCTCATGACATGCATGTATTTTTTCACTTGTATATCAGTATGACGAAAATATTTGCGAAATGCATACTCTTGTACAAACTGAAAACCTATATATTTTGATATAAGACAGGTTTTAAGCTTCATTAAATATTTATTTAACTTACTTAGTATATGAACTTCATCATATGTTGTTGCTATTAGCTATTTTTTAGGAGATTTCATGACACCCAATGGGCTAGTGACTTGGAGGATGATGATTAGTATAGGATGTATATATTGCTTATTAGAAAGTTATTTGGTTGGGCATTGTGGGCCCGATTTAATTGATTAACTATTTTATTTGAAACATGATGTAATGGATTAAGTTCATTTTTATTGGGATTCATCTATTGAGAATGGTACATTAGTTTTGGTGAATTCGAGTTAAACCCAGTGCCAACCTGGAAGTCCCTAGAACACCACCAACCGACCAGTCACACATAAATCCGAGCAGAGCGAGTACAACTCATACCCTCCTTAGGTTTCAAATGGGCAAATGGTGATGACCACGCGGAGTTTCAACGCTCCACCGCTCAGGAGGCCTCAAGAATAGCACCTTCAATCTTCCCCCCCCCCCCCCCCCCGCATCCCAAGAATGGTGCGTGCAAAATCAGGACAAGGATCACCTAGCGCAAAGTCGGGGCCCCAATGGGGCCAATGATCTGCTAGGAATCCCTCTTCCCCCAGAAGTATTTACATTTTGCTCCAATTACAAAGCAAGGTACGTAACATTTTCTACATTTATTCACATTCAATACCATTTTCTTTTCTCTGATATCAATTCTAACTTGATCATAAGAGGGTCCACAGCC
>JABCMJ010005696.1:448-18813 GCA_014822125.1 Arbutus unedo
TTGGGAAGCTTTGTCTTCATTCTATTGTGGGAAAAGTTATGCAAGTTGAGGAGTTGGTTGGCAAATCCAGTCTGTCATTTTGTGTCAATTGGATGGAAAAATGGCCCCATTTCATATATAGCCAAAGGAGAGCTTATTCTGTACCAATTCTAAACATAAATAATTTTCATTTTAAGTATAGTGGCCTGATGTACGTATCCCTTCTTGTAGGTGAGTGATTTTCTTATTGGAAAGTTAATTTTCAGTATAAGAAAGCATGACGTAATTCTCTCTCTCTCCCCCTTTCGCTCTTGAAATTTGTGATCAGCAAGACAATAAATTATCAAAAAATCCTCTTCCTATTTGGCGGGAAGACACTCAAACGATTAAGCGAGGACTTGATCAATCAATAAAAACTCTTCAATACTTGTAATAACAATTCACAACATACTTTTCACCCTAGGGGTATATCTTTGTAATAACCATGAATTTGTAAAGAAATAAAAATCCATTGTCAATTGTATTTCCATTATTTTAAATTAACAAAATTCAGATTTAAAAAATTTGTAGCTAGCTTGAGCGACCTCTTGAAATTCTAAATAGATTGATTAGGATTTTAAAGCTCGTTAATGGTCGAAAATTATTTTCTTTTGTTTTTAATCTAAGGTTTATGGCAACTAATAAGTGGCTATGATGGGATATCAACATATGAACGTGCTTTGGCCTTCATTTATTCATTCATGTTTCACGAAATCATAAATCAGCGAGATTTTGTGAGGTGTTCATCCTTGCTCTTGAGAGATTGAAGCTCTGTTTGATTTTCATCAAATCAGTTGTTGTTCTTCGCATATTTCTTCTTTTCAAGGTAGGAATCGTTACATAAAACCCCTTAGGCCTTTAATTTCATCGTTTATCGCATGTTTTAGGATCTGAATCACATGAACAATGTTATTTTTGGAGCTAATCTTCCGGGTTTTAGTTCATTCCAGACTTCGAGAAATAGGATGGCTCGCTCAAGCAAGTTTGGGCCGCTCGAGTGGCCTAGTAATTTTCCCATTGGTCTAACAATATCTAGAAAATGAAGTTTTTAATAGCACGTATAAATCAAAGGCTTACTCAAGCGAGCTTGAGCGGCCTACTAAAATCCAGAATGTTAGTAGTTATTGTTTAGACTTACGAGCTCGGTTTCAAACTATTATAACACCCATGTTATGTATGATTTCACATTGCACAATTATACACCTGCACTAAGTTTACGTCCATGGATTCCAGAGGGATCTCGTGTGAGTAGGATTGCCGTTGAGACTGTGTTTTGGTGTTTAATTCCTGATAGGGGTAATTATAAATCTTGCCTAGCGATGTTGATTTTGATGTTGATGTTGTTGGATTTCTTGTTATGTTTCTAAGATTAATTGTTGACAACCTGAATAAAAAAAAAAAGATGTTGAAAGTTCTAGGTTCATCCGTCGTATTGCCTAAAATTTTCTGGGTTTGAGTCTCAAATGAATTTTGTGGGCTAGAGTCCTTAGATTCAATCTTTTCTGGGTTAGAGTCCCTATATCCATATGTTTCTGGATTAGAGTCTCGAGATGAATTTTGTGGGTTAGAGTCCCCATATCTATTATTTTTTTGAGTTCGAGTCTCGATGTGAGTTATGAGGGTTAGAGTCCCCATATCCCCTATATTTTTTTGGGTTTGAATGCCAAGATGAGTTATGAGGGTTAGAGTCCCACATGCTCATTATGTGGGTTGGGGTTCCATTGGCCGTCATGCCACATTCCTTGTGGGTTAAGAGTCTGACATGGTGTTGTCCTGTTCACCAAGAAATATTAAAGGAGAAATTCAAAATTGATTTGTGTGATTACTTTACTGCATTGTTTTATTCCGGTATTTGTTATTTATATTGTTGAGTTAATCCTATATATCCCGTTACATGTATGTACCTTTGGGTTTGGTTTTCGAATAACATTTTCTAACTGAGTTTCGTTACTCATTTGTGCGACTTCTTTGCCTTGGTATTTTATGCTAGATGTAGAAGTGCAGATGGAGGACTCAACAATGCAAGAGGTGCCAGGAGCTATCAGAGAGGAGACATTCGCATGGCTGCCATACCCTTAGATAGCTTTGTTTATTATTGTACGATGTAAACCTAGAAGGGATATTTTCATTATTATACATTCTTTACTCTGCAACTTGTTTAACTATTTTTAGCTTTATTAATAAGTATATGGTTTTGACTAATAAAATGAGATTAAATAGACTAAAATAATGCTCTGAAAAGTTGGAGCGCTACAATTTGGTATCAGATCATAGGTTTGACCACCTTGCAACCTTGGGTAATTTCAGTAGATCACGGTTTTGAGCATTTTTGTTTGTTAGATAGTTAGACATTATAGTTATCAGTCTTGTTTTTAGTTATCAGTTGATTATTATGCGCTATTTTTGTAACTCTACCTTATAACTATTTTAAACTGTCAAATATTTCAGACTTAGAGCACGAGCATGATGCTTATATGCCTTCTTACGTGGATATGGAGGACTTTACTGACTAGCTTATAGATCTAGAGGAAAAGGATCACAAGATAGACCTGTTAGTGATTGTGAGGCCAACTTTTGTACCACTCTCGGGAACAATGTTATAGTTAGGCAGATTTGGATGCCCTAAACCAGGAGCTACCAGTGATTCAAGGACCAGCTCAGGCAAAACGAGAGGTCGATGAGGACATGGAGGAGGTGTTTATACACTTGTTACCACCACCCCGCTCCATAACTTGTTATGGGCAATCAGACGTGGGGGTGGAATCGCGCATCGGTGTACCCTCTTAGGACATTGGTGTATGACAGGATTGCACCAAAGGTCCAGTGCAGCTTCAAGGCTTTGACATCACTATATTGTCTCAGGCCCATCTATATTTTTGATCGATTGATTTATCGCTACCGGGTGGATGTGTCGGAGGGTTTCAAGTAGTTCAGTGGGACGAAAGTACCAATGGATTGGTGCTAGGCTTAGAGGTCCCATGACGAGGGGAGGATCATATCGCCACATGGTGATGTGGATTTCACAGGCTTTTGAGTCTATACTGAGGTTCTCATTGCCATTTTAGAGACAACTGCTGGCACTCAGTGGGAGTTGTAGGGCTTGTCCTGTAGGGTCAAGTGGCATTGCTATAGTGTGGAGGAGGAGACACGGGAAAAGGAGTGACAGATGCAAAACAAGTACCTGTACCTATTTTGATTAGGGAAAGTAGACGAGGGCAAGTTAGAATAAGTGTGTTGATGGTGAATTAATAAGGGATAAGTAGAGAACATTATGTGTAGTCATTGTTGTTCACATATCTTTCATTATTCGTGTAACACTACCATTGTAAACACAAGTTTTATTATAAAAGATTCTTTCATTTATGTTTATTTTTCTCCACACTTGTACTTGCATGTCACTCTTATATGCTGATAAATTGCATAATTAGACTTATTCTTCCTAAATATAACTCAAAATTATATAGAATGGCTTCCCAAGATGAAATAAACGTCAACAATGGTAATGGCTAGTGAGTTGTCGATGAAACACTCAAGCAAAATGCCGGCACCGACAACGTATTACTACCAGTTAACCAAACGGTTGAAACTTTATAGAATGTGTTGTTGGAACCTGTATTCACAGCTACACAATCTGTGCTATCACCCTTGCCACATAGACCACAACCACTATCACGAACGCAAGTGTCATCACCACCACATCAGGTGCCGCACCAACAGTCAATACCTAATCCACCACCCATGGCATATTACTGGCATATGCCGTATTACCCCTATCCACCACCCTCTATACCAAACACCCTACGCAGAGCTCCTATTACTCGGAATATGCTATCGTTAGTATTCATCACGTAGCATCATTTAATGTTCAATAGAGAAGCCAATCCTGCAATCGCTAAAATGTGGCTGAAATAGATGGAGAAGTTATATGAAATAATAGAAATCACTGAGACGGTGATAAGATCGCTTTGGCTGCCCATCAGATACATGAGGAGACCTATTCTGGTGGAATGTCATTTAGACGACTCAAGCTGTGGAAACCTTGACTTGGGCATAGTTCAAGAAGCTATTTTTGCAAAATTATTTCCTAGCTCTGGTGAAGCAAGCCATGCTCTAGGAGTTTATGAATTTAAAGCAAGGTAGTATGAATGTGACAAGGTATGCTACTAATTTGAGTAGTTATCTCGGCATGCATTAGCTCTTGGGCCGATGGATGAGGTGAGGGGCAGAAGGTTTGAGTGGGGGTTGAGCCCTACAATTAGGAAAAACTTTTTGAGAACCTGAGTCCGGATGTTGGTTATTTTGTGTTAGTTATATGATATTTTTAGTAATTTAATGATTTCTTCAATGATTGTGGCCCGTTTGTGGTAATTTGGAGTTTAGGGCCTATTTCAAAATTGTTGGAATTTATAGACATAAGTGTAATTACCGGATTAATGAGTGTAAGAGGTTAATGAAACCGTAAAATCAAATTTTTAAGGAAGTTAGAAAGTTTTTTTCATTAAATTTCAAACACTAACTTCGATAGGAGAGGGTGAACGGACAGGTAGACGCAATAATCTCACAAAACGTTCAACAAGAGAACTGATCCTAGTGTCGGGACTTCGATTCGAACCGAAGTCCAGCCAGATACGCGAAGTAGTCGAGAAGTTACACGTATAGTACGATTTTCTACACTGCAGTTTTCATATTTGAGGTAGGATCTCACATAATTTTTTCGTTTTCGTGTTGTTTAAAACATGTTTTGATCATGAGTATATGCACGTTTATGTGTGGATCAAGTTTATGTATGATTCGACATATTATGGATGAGTTTCAAACTGATTAGATGAAAAAATGAGAGTTATCTAGAAAAAAACGAAACACAACGATAATCTAATTTTGAAAATTTTCATTAGGGTTATAGTAAAATTCTAAAATTTCTGAAATTTTCACTGAGAGTTAGTTTATGTGTTGGGTTCAAATTTTGAAATCTATTTCAAAGTATAAAAATTTATAAAAATCCGTCACTTAACTGTTGCAGATTCGCACATGTTCAGACTACACTAGTACACTTTGGAAAAACAATCATAACTTTTAGCATCATTATCAAAATTGCGCACTATCTATTTTGTTTAAAATTAGTCACATAAAATTTTGAAAAAAATATATAATTTGGTGTCTTATTTTTACCCAAGCAAAATTAATTTTTTTGATTGAACTTGACAAAGGAGTTTCGGCATTCCGAAATGAGGTATCCAACTTAAAACCGACACAACGGTGTCGACCGAACTTTGTTTCTAACCAACCACTTGTCATTGGAAAACTTGTAGAATGTAGTTTTTATTGATGTTGGATCAAATACCTCAATTTACAGATTATAACGTTTTAGAATTTTTAAGATTAAACCCAACTATATAATTTTGGCTATCTGAACAACCTGCTAAGATAAAAAATTATTTTTAAATACAACTTGTCCATTTCTTGTTTTTCGATCCACTTGTGCATGCTACTAAGGTTTGGAACAATGAGTTACATGTTCATATGGTCATGCATTGAAATTGTGTTATCCTATTCGGTGTCTTTGTGATTTTGATGGTGAGAGACCGTTAAAATTCTACCAGGTGTGAGGAGTCCTGATGGGCGAAAGAAGCCCGTGAACTCACTTGGAGTCTGAGATCAGATTAGCTCTCAGCATATGTTAGAGTCTGGGATTAGATTAGCTCTCAACATAAGTTGATGTCACACCCTCGATTTTTAACATATTATTATAACCATTTATCATAAATAAAATATTACAGATACTATCAAAAGTCACATTTAACTACGTTACATCAAAATGGGCAAATTTTCGGCCCATTACATATATCAAAATAAATTATTAAAATTAAACATTCGCATTTCTTTTCAAAAACAAGAAATAATTCGAGAATAATTTAGTTTACATTTTTCAAAAGTCACTTCAAGGTGTTGGATATCACCTATTCAATTTTCGAAATATACATCCTACCATGCATCACACGCACTTCATGCAAAACGTTTGGAACAACACTTGTAAAATAATAGTGTGAGCTGTAACGCTCCATATTTTTACGATACATTAAAATAAAATATTAATCATTTACACACCGGAATAAAATTTTTTAATAAAAAACAAGAGCCCAGCTCTCAATAATTTATTAATTATCGGCAAAACAACCAACCCAAAACTTAGTTCATTAAATTGTTTCAAAATTCAAATCCTAAAGTCACAAATCTTATTAATAAAAAGAAAAACTAAGGGACACCCTAGGTCCAACCCTCAGACTGTTACTGATACAGCCAAAGCTCTGGTACGTTATTCTCATTTATCTCAGTCTCTTGAGCTTCCGGGTCACGTTTTTCCCTTGACCTATTCCTCAAAACCTAGCGTGAAATGCCAAGGGTTAAGAAGTAGCTCCAAATGAGTAATTAACACTCAGTAGAAAAATTCAAACCTTACTCCTAACTTAAAAAATAAACATACAAGATAATCTTTCTATACAATATGCAAAGAACAGTAAACAGACATAAAACATGCAATGATGTGCATAAATATGAATATGCAATGTCGTGCATAAAACTTTCCGCATTGAGTATCTTTTTATTATTATTATTATCTCCACACCGGGATCTCGCAATCTCCCATATCAAAGTTACAAGCTCAGGGTCTCGCAATCCCCTTCATTGGTATCACAACATCGGAGTCTCGCAATCCTCTTTAGCCAAATTATAACATTAGGGTCTCGCAATTCCCTCCATTGGTATCACAATATTGGGTCTTGGAATCCCCCATAATCACCACAACTCCAAATCATTCTGGTTATTACTCATTATCGCAACAATGAAATCATCTAACCCTATCGTTCAATTTAACTTCCAATTTTTCATGCATGCACGCACAATGCTCATCCGTCATGCTCAATAGGAAATAATAAAATTCCATCATGCGATTCCAACTAAATATTTATCGAGCATAAATTAAATGGCAATAAATTATACAACAACATCAACATCAACATCAATTAATCTAAATTACATGCAATGTCCGTGTGTCCTAACATACAAATCAATCTCAACAAGTAATAATCCTTTAAATGAGCGAATAAACTAAATTGAAAACAATGAATCGTCACATATGATAAATGTCTAACACTCTTATGGCTCAGACCCAATCTCGATTTGACCCTTATACTTAATAAATTTTGCAACTTGATTAATTTATACAATCGATAAATTTACAACTTGATTAATTTATGCAATCGAATATACTTAATTACTCCACCAATTAATTAATAACGATTCTATTCATATTTCCCTACACAATTATCAAACGAAACTAGATCTACTCATAAATCTACTATAAAAGTAGGGCTTGGTCCAAAATTTTTATCTCGATCCGAAAAATAAAGTGCTACTGAAAACCCATGAACCAACACTGTACCGAGATCCGATTATCACAACACTATATACTAAAAAAATAAAACAAACATTCATTAAATATAATTAAAAAAAAAACAGTGTGTTAATATAATAGATAGTAGGATCAGTGCTAAAGAAAAATAGTGAACTTCTACTTATATATAATAGAATACTGCCTACTTTAAATATAAAATGTGTAATAACAAAAATCATGTAGTAATGTCAACTACATGAATAAATAAGAAAATAAAATACAAAAGAGAGAGCTTAAATGTAATTAACAAAAAAAGAAAACAGTGCGTTAATATAATAGATGATAGGATCAGTACAAAAAAAAAACGTAGTGGACTACTATTTATATATAATAGATTATTGCATACTTTAAATATAATATGTATATAATAACCAAAATAATGTAGTAATGTCAACTACATGAATAAGTAAGAAAACATCATACAAAAGAGAGCACCACAGTGGGTTTTCCCACTTCCGTGAGAGAGAGAGACAGAGAGAGAGTACTCCGGCAGAAAGAAAAAAAAAAAAACAGAACAGAACGGAAAAGAAAGAAGAAGAAAAAAAGCGCGTTTAACTCCAAAAAAATTTTCAAAAGGTGAGATTTTGAGATACCATACGAAATCAATATGCACGCAAGAATTTTGGACGATGAAAAAATGAATAAAGGGTCGAATAGGGATTGTATAAATAGACTGAGGGATCGGTGCCCAAATAGAATGCAAATCGAAAGAGTATTATTTAAATTAGGCTATTAGCAAATCATATAAAATATACCAAATTGAATTTTTTTTTTAAAATATGAAAACCTTATATTCTATTAAGATTCCTACCAAAATAATAAGATAACCTTTCTTATCCAAAGGTTCAATGAACCTGGACGGTTCGAATATAAAATACCAATTAAATCGAAAAACAAAAGTTAAAAAAACAAATTAATTAATTCAAAAATATCAATAAAATAATTAAATTCGATAAAGGTATTTATTTCTAATTTAGAAAAATACCGGGTCGTTATAAACTATCCCCCTTAAACAAATTTCGTCCTCGAAATTCGAAAGGTTACCTCACTCGACGAACAAACTTGAATAGTTAACCCTCATTGCGTCTGCTCGTTTTCAAGTTGACTCTTGCAGGCCATGGTGACGCCATAGAATCTTGAGTAACGTGTACTTGTTTTCTCATAGTTCCTTCTCTTGTCGATCAAGTATCGAAACAGTTTGCTCCCGAAATGTTGCATCCTTGTCCAACGTAAGCTCCTTCTAATTGAGTATATGCTCGAGGTGCGTTGTATACTTCTTTAGCATTGACACGTGGAACACGTTGTGGGCTCTAGATAGCTGCAGTGGTAGAGCGATACGATAAGGCACTTCCCCCACTCGTTCTAACACCTCAAATGACCCGATGAATCTAGGTGATAGTTCCCCCTTCTTGCCAAAATGAATAAGCCCTCGTCGCAGTCAGATCTTCAAGAACACGTGGTCTCCAACATTAAATGCCAGAGGTCGATTCCTTTTGTCAGTGTAGCTGTTTTGTCGACTCTGGGCGGTCAAAAGTCGTTGCTTGATGAGTTGAATCTTCTCTGTCGTTTCGCGAACTATGTCTAGTCCGATAAGGCTAGTCTCTCCTATGTTTGTCCAACATACAAGTGATCGGCAAGGGCTTCCATATAGTTCTTCAAAAGGTGCCATCCCAATGCTTGTCTGAAAACTGTCGTTGTAAGCAAATTCGGCTAGTGGTAGGTATCTCTCTCAGCTTCCTATGAACTCCAAGGCACAAGCTCTAAACATGTCTTCCAAAGTTTGAATCGTGCGTTCGAACTGTCCATCAGTTTGTGGATGAAATGTCATGCTGAAACATAACGTGGTGCCCAAGGCGGACTGTAAGCTCTGCCAAAACTGAGATACGAAACGGAGGTCCTGGTCGGACACGATCGATACAGGTACTTCATGTAGTCGAACGATCTCGTTGATGTAGAGACGACTATAAAATTCCAGGGTATCGGACACCCTCACTGGGAGAAAATGCGTGCTTTTTTTCAGTCAATCAACGATAACCCAAATAGCATCATTCTTCTTAACGGTTCGGGAAAAACTCGTCACGAAGTCCATGGTCACATGCTCCCACTTCCAACCCGGAATGGGTAAAGGCTGTAGTATTTCTCCCAATTTTTGGTGCTCAGTTTTCACTTGTTGACAAACAAGGCATGCAGATACAAATCTTGCTACATCCGCTTTCATTCCACTCCACAAATACTATCGTTTCATATCCCGGTACATCTTGTTACTCCCCAGGTGTATGGCAAAGTTTGACCTGTGGAACTCCTTTAACACTGATTCCCGTAGCGTCCCAAGATCGGGTACAAAGATCCTCCCTTGAAATCTTAAACTCCCATCTTCATGTATAGTCCAACCTGCAAGGGACTCCGGATGTCAGCCGATGCTTGAAGAAATCTGTGTATTGATCAAGTGTTTGCACCTTCAATATCTCCTGGTGTAGCATTGGGCTAACCCTTGCGGCACAAAGTAAAGCATCCAACTTCGATATAGATGGCTGTAAACTAAACTCATTGAGAGTTTCCATCATTTTCTATTCATGAATTGCCATTGCTGCTACCATTCCTCTAGACTTGCGACTAAGAGCATCAGCCACGACGTTAGCCTTTCCTGGATGGTATGACAAAGTGAAACTGTTGTCTTCTAAATACTCCATCCGACTTCTCTGTCCCATGTTCAGGTCCTTCTGGGTGAAGAGATACTTCAAACTCTTAAGATCCGTGAAATTCTCGAAGCTCTCCCCATACAAGTAATGCCTCCAAGTCTTTAAGGCAAACACCACTGTTGCTAACTCCAAATCGTGGGTAGGGTAGTTCCTCTCGTGTGATTTTAATTGTCTCAAAGCATAGGCAACCACTCAACCCTTCTGCATTAAAACTCCCCCTAGGCCTTCTCCCGAAGCAGCATAGCAAACCAAGTATCCTTCGTTCCTCGTCGGAATCACCAATATCGGTGTAGTAGTCAATCTCCTCTTTAGTTCCTGGAAAGATCGCTCGCAAGCCTCGTTCCAAAAAAGTCAGACGCCCTTCCAAGTCAGCTGGGTCATTGGTCTCCCCAACTTGAAAAAATCTTCAATGAACCTCCGATAGTATCCTACGAGTCCCACAAAACTCCGAATTTCGAATACTATTCTAGGTGGTTTCCAATTCAGGACTACTTCCACTTTACTAGGATCCACAACAATTCCTTGTTCTGAAATGACGTGTCCAAGGAATTTCACTTCCTTCAACCAAAATTTGCACTTACTTGCCTTAACGTATAGCTGATTGTCTCGTAACACCTGCAACACTATCCTCAAGTGCTTTTCATGCTCTTCTTTCGATGGTGAGTAGATCAATATGTCATCAATAAACACAACCGCGAACTGATCTAAGAATGGTGCAAAAATCTTGTTCATGACACGTGAAAATAACTGGTGCATTGGTCAGTCCAAATGGCATCACTAAAAATTCAAAGTATCCATATCGAGTTCTAAAAGTAGTATTTGAGATATCCTCATTTCTGACTCGTAGCTGGTGATAGCCTGACCGCAGGTCAATCTTCAAGAAGCATCTAGATCCTCGTAGTTGGTCAAATAAATCATCGATCCTCGGTAACGGGTAGCCAATCTTAATCGTAACTACATTCAACTGTCGATAGTCGATACATAGCCTTAATGTTCCATCCCTCTTCTTAACAAAGAATGCTGGGGCTCTCCGTAGAGAAGTACTGGGTCAGACAAAACCCTTATCCAATAGCTCTTGTAGTTGAATCTATAACTCCCTTAGCTCGGCAGGTGCCATCTGGTGCAGCACCATCGAAATTGGACTTGGCCCAGGTTGCAACTCGATAGTAAAATCTACCTCTCGATGCGGTGCGAAACCAGGCAGCTCATCTGGAAACACATCAACGTACTCGCACACAACTCTAGGAAGATCCAACACATTGTGGTCCCCATCATTAAGCATCAAGTTCGCTACCCATCCAGTTAGGTTCTGGTGCCATCTCTATCCTCCCGTAGAAGAAGATAGTTTTTGTCTATACCACTTAAACAAGAACCTACTTCCATCAGTAGCTATTGTAGTCACCAGCTTCTGGTGGCAATCTATCAAATCGCGGTGTGCGGACAACCAATCCATTCCAAGAATGATATCAAAGTCCTACATATCAATCACTCATAAATCACAAGACAGACGCAAACTAGACACCTCTAACTCATAGTCCCTACATATAAGTCACACAAGACGTAGATATAAAAGAATGCGAAGCACCCGAATCAAATAACACTTGTACCAATGAATTAAATAATACAAGATTACCTTGAATGACTATCGGGTCCTACTCCTCTTCCCCTCGAAGCGCAAACATACTACCTCCAATAGCTGGCTGATTGTTTGCTTTCACAAAACCTCGATTCGATCCTTGGGACACTTGTTGTCTCAGTCCTCCTCCTTGGCCCTGTTGAACATTACCTGCTGGCCTCTGGTAATTACTCCCACTAGTTTGGGGCCAATAAGGCTTGATGTGGCCCACCTGACCACAACCAAAACAAGTCCTGGTGTCTGGGCCTTTCCGTTGTTGGTTCTGACCTGGGTTGTTGGACGGCTTCTAAGTACTCTGACTCTTATTATTGTTGCGCACTGACCGCCCTGTGCTAGTCTTCTTTTGATTCCAGATTCTTTTGGAATCCAACCATTCCCTCTCATTTACCCGTGTCGCACTAACCATCTGATTAAAGGTCGATAGTTACAACCCAACTACCTTCCCTCGAAGTGCGGGTTCCAATCCCCACTCAAATTTCCTTGCCTTGGCTGATTTGGTCACAATAATCTCCAATGCATAGCGAGATAATTTCTCAAAACATGCCACATAGTAAGAAACCGTCATAGTTCCCTGCTTCAATCCCAATAATTCTTGTACCATGGCTTCCTTAGCCGGAACGGGAAAATACTTCTCCAGAAATAATTGCTCAAAGCAATCCCACGTTAACTCATTTGTGGGTATCGATCTTTTGGTTGTATCCCACCAATGATCCACTTCGCAATCTAGTTGGTACACAGCAAGGCCCACCTTATCCTCATCTTGTAGTACACCCATCACCTCAAACATCTTCTTCATCTGTCTAAGCCAACCATTGGTCGCTTACGGGTCAGGCTCTCCATGAAAAATCAGTGGTCGCTGCCTTCTGAACTCAGAGAAAATCGATGTGCGATTAGGAGGTCCGCGTGGCTGAGCATTCTGCATGTTAGCCGTGAAGTACTAAAACATTCGAGTAAAGTCGTTCATTCCTGGATTTGGCACGTCGTTCACGTTTACTGGTGGTGGTGGCGGCAACAGCACACCGGTTGCACCCACATTGCGGTGCGGAGTAGCTGCAGGTTCATCGTTGCGTTGACCTGTCCCGAGCACAGATTGGACACCATCTACGCAAAAAACTCAATGTCACCAACTATCTCCGAAGCACGAGTCAAACAACGCAACAAGTAGAAAATAGATACAGAAACATGCACTAAATCAAACCATCAGCGTAGATATAACAAAATGACGATATATAAATAATCAGTTCCAAATTGTAACTCAATGAATATCCAGTAAAATAATAAAAATAAAAATAAACAAACAAAAAAACAAAGTACCCATGACTAATCGATTAGAGAGTCTCCTACTCGATCTACGTCATATACTCAAAACTTCCTAATCACCACTCGGGGCTACGAGCTGTAGACCAAATAGGAGAAGGCTCCTCCTCCGAGTCATTCTCTTCTGGATCTTCCTCGGTTGGGTCCTCCTCTGACGGATCCTCATTTGTTGGTTCTTCCTCTAGTGTATTCTCCTCATGTAAATAAATATCAATCTCCTCACGAGGTGCTTGAATCTCATGTCTCTGTCTTCTCCTCACTGTAGTTTGGACTGGCAACCAAGTTTCAGTTATAGCAATAGTCTTCTCCACAGTCTTTTTATACAACGTATCATTTTTGTTGATCTGCAAGGCTCGACGTGCCTCTAGATACTGGTTCTGAAGACCACGCTGCACTAACCAGTGCCTATACTCACTGCTCTTCCCAAATGTCGAATTTCGAACCCACCTCATAGCAGTAGCCACTGCCTCCTCAGCTATTATTTGTATGCGCCTTTCTAGCACTCTCGGGTTATCATTCACAATAGCTCACCCTCGCGGGCGATAAATACCCCAAGTATCAAACCTAACGCTATTCGTATCTGAGGACATCTACAAAAAAAAAAAATGAACAAATATCAAAGCTCAATCAATTAAAATATCTATAGTTTTCCAAAAAAATAATAATAATTACTTTATGTGACAACGCACTCAAAAGCCTAGTTAACTATCAAGGTCACGAGCTAAACAACTAAGTTACTCAACCCAAAGTCTCTAGGTTTTCAACCTGGGGATCTAATTCTTAGTGTAACGCCCTCTATTTTTACGGTACATCAAAATAAAATATTAATCATTTACGCAACGGAATAAAAATTCTTAATAAAAAATAAGAGCCCAATTCTTAATAATTTTTTAATTGTCGGCAAAACAACCGAACCAAAACTTAGTTCATTAAATTGTTTCGAAATTCAAATCCTAAAGTCATAAATCTCATTAATAAAAAAAAAAAACAACAACTAAGAGACACACTAGGTCCAACCATCATACTGTTACTAATATAGCCATGGCTTTGGTACGTTCTTCTCATTTATCTCAGTCTCTTGAGCTTCCAGGTCATGTTCCTCTTTGACCTGTTCCTCAAAACCTAGCGTGAAATGCCAGGGGTCAAGAAGTAGCTCCAAATGAGTGATTAACACTTAGTAGAAAAATTCTAACCTTACCCCTAACTTACAAATAAATATATAGGATAATCTTTCTAAGCAACATGCAAAGAACAGTAAATAAACATAAAACATGCAATGCTGTGCATAAATACGAATATGCAATGTCGTGCATAAAACTTTTCGCATTGAGTATCTTTTTATTATTATTATCTCCACACCGGGGTCTCGCAATCTCCCATGTCAAAGTTACAACCTCAGGGTCTCGCAATTCCCTTCATTGATATCACAACATCGGAGTCTTGCAATCCTCCTTAGTCAAATTATAACCTCAGGGTCTCACAATTTCCTTCATTGGTATTAGAACATTGGAGTATCGCAATCCCCCATAATCACCACAACTCCAAATCATTCTGGTTATTACTTATTATCGCACCCTGCCGTTCAATGAAATCATCTAACCCTGCCGTTCAATTTAAGTTCCAATTTTTCATGCATGCATGCATAATGCTCATCCGTCATACTCAACATGAAATAATAAAATTTCATCATGTGATTCCAACTAAATATTTATCGAGCATACATTAAATAGCAATAAATTATATAACAACATCAACATCGATCAATCTAAGTCACATGCAATGTCCACGGGTCCTAACACATAAATCGGTCTCAACAAGTAATAATACTTTAAATGAGCAAATAAACTAAATTGAAAACAACGAATCGTCACATATGATAAATGTCTAACACTCCTATGGCTCAGACCCAATCTCGATTTGACCCTTATACATAATAAATTTACAACTTGATTAATTTATGCAATCGATAAATTTACAACTTGATTAATTTATGCAATTGAATATACTTAATTACTCCACCAATTAATTAATAACCATTCTATTCATATTTCCCTACACAATTATCAAACGAAACTAGATCTACTCATAAATCTACTATAAAAATAGGGCTTGGTCCGAAACTTCTACCTCGATCCGAAAAATAAAGCGTTACCTTAAACCCATGAACCAACACCGCACCGAGATCCAATTATCGCAACACTATACAAAAAAAATAAAACAAACATTCATTAAATATAATTAAAAAAACAATGTGTTAATATAATAGATAGTAGGATCAGTAGTAAAGAAAAATAGTGAACTACTACTTATATATAATAGAATACTCCCTACTGTAAATATAAAATGTGTATAGTAACAAAAATCATGTAGTAATGTCAACTACATGAATAAATAAGAAAATAAAATACAAAAGAGAGAGCTTAAATGTAATTGACAAAAAAAAAAAAACAGTGCGTTAATATAATAGATGATAGGATCAGTACAAAAAAAAAACGTAATGGACTACTACTTATATATAATAGATTACTGCATACTTTAAATATAATATATATATAATAACCAAAATAATGTAGTAATGTCAACTACATAAGAAAGAAAACGTCATACAAAAGGAAGGGCACCACAGTGGGTTTTCCCACTGCTGTGAGAGTGAGAGAGAAGAGAGAGGGAGAGAAACCGAGGGAGAATAGGGAGAAGTGGGAAAGAGAGAGAGAGAGAGAAACCGTGAGAGAAGAGAAAGAGAGAGTACTCCTGCAGAAAGGAAAAAAAACAGAAGAGAAGGAAATAAAAGGAAGAAGAAAAAAAAAACGCACACTTAACTCCAAAAAAAATGCAAAACATGAGATTTTGAGATATCTCACGAAATTAATATGCATGCCAAAATTTTGGACGACGAAAAAATGAATAAATGGTCAAATAGGGGTTTTATAAATAAACTGAGGGATCGGTGCCCAAATAGGGTACGAATCGAAGAGTATTATTTAAATCAGGCTATTACCAAATCATATAAAATATACCAAATCGAAATTTTTTTTAAAACAATATTGAAACCGTATATTCTATTAAGATTTCTACCAAAATAATAAGATAACATTTCCTATCCGAAGGTTCAATGAACTTGGACGGTTCGAATATAAAATACCAATTAAATCGAAAAACAAAAGTTACAAAAAAAAAAAAAATTAATTAATCTAAAAATATCAATAAAGTAATTAAATTCGATAAAAGTAATTATTTCTAATTTAGAAAAATACCAGTTTGTTACATGAGCTATACAGCCCATTAGGAATATCTATACCATAATAATGTTTTTCAGAAGAGATATGATATGTGACGTAAACAAGTCATAATAACTTGCATAAGTCATGATGCTAAACCAATATAATGAGACATGTCAAGGTTCACAAGTTCATCTCATTACTTTTTTCGTTTCCGACTTGTTATCCATCAACCGTTCCACAATACAGGTTCATCATTCACAGGAAATATTTACAATACAGACTCATCATTTCCTTACCCGTACCTCAACACATATTCATTATTCTTTTAAACCGTAACTCTTTATCAATTCATTTTTCATTCCATAATTCATATTTTCCATGAATGTATCACCAATCTACTGTCAAATTAGTATCTCTATCTGTACGTTCACTCACTGGGTTGTCCCTCACATCCCATGTCTCCACATATAGTCAATGTGTTTCTCCTCACCTCAACTGTTTAAGTCTCAATCTAATAAGATTATCTAAATAGTTCAAAAATTCATATTCACACTATTATGACATCAATTGGTCTTCAAATGGACCATTCGACCAATATCCAATTCACACGTATCTTTATATCCTCATTTTCGTGACTTGTTCGTCATCCCTAGTACGTCACCTGAAGGTGGCTAACTATTTCATTGACATTCTCGATACTTTCTCAGGGGAGACCGATACACCAGTTCTCGTCTCTCCTATCACTCTCCTGATGTTGGCAAGTACATCATCTCATCTATTAGTGACCTCCCAAAAAGAATAAGTTATTCTTGTATTCATTAACGTATGTTCACATTTCACGTCAAGCATCAAAATAGTGCACCAGTGAGATCACAAGAGGAAAGCAAGGATAAACTAAGGACAAACATTACATAACTTTGCATTGATTATTCAAAATCTTTCAATTCTGTTAATGCATACCACAATTTACGTGTATCACTAATATATTTTAAGTGTCAAATTATCACACCAGACATTCTCCCGAATGGGACTAGTCGATATCACTCATAACACTTCCGTAAAGGGAATTAGTACACTCCTGGCATACCCAAAAGAATCCAGTACATTTTCACGTCACATTCTTGAAATGCCCGAGAGGGAATCTAGTTCAATATTCACGTACGTTACGTGTCTCTTAACAGTCATCTCATATCGCGCTGGTGTCCATACTTGTCATGTGTCACATAACTATCACCTAATTTCATTTACACAACATAGATCATGCATTTTCAACAGTCAATGGAAAGTTAATAATTAACTCACAAAAGCAACAAACACTTTTAGAGTATATAGGAAATAACCAATTGAGGCATATGAATAGCCCTCCGTCAATGTGTCATTTGCCAATCACTACATGTCATCTCAACGTCAGTGCATCTTAATGTATCTCGTGGCCATTACTGTTCATCATAATGCTATATCTAACTTGCATTAATGTTAATCATCAAGTGAAAACATTACTTCTTAATTTAGCAGTTCTCATGACCCATTATTGGTCAATATCTCATGCCTCATGTCCGTCATCATTCCTAACTCTCGCCCAATGGTGGCTAGACAAGCTATATCATTTACTAGCACGATTCTCCAAGAGAACTAGAAAAAAGTTTCTCATACGTACTATTCAATTTCAACAATCTGCACTGGTACTATACCCGAAGGCGGCCAAACAAGATATATTATCTTACTAACACGAATCTCTCGGGAAGCTAGCCAATTTTCATTAACCATTACAGTGTTTTGTACGTTTCATTCAATTTCATTTGTCACCAACGACACCTCACCCGAATGTGGCCAAATAATATGTTATCTTACTCACACATTTCTCTTGGAAAGTTAGATAAGTTTCATAACTATCACCACTCCCAACAGAGACTAGTATAATCTATTTTCGTTCATTACTAGCACGTCTTCTTGCGGAGGCTAGGCCATAATTCATCAATCACTAGCACATCTCCTCACGAAGGCTAGACCAAAATGCAATGCAT
>JABCMJ010005697.1:0-11274 GCA_014822125.1 Arbutus unedo
TACCATTTAACTAATTTTTTCTTCCCTGTTTTGTTCAACATGCGTCCAAAAGTTTCCTTTGTTTTATTGCAAATGCTTAGGTGATTGGGTTTGTATATACTTTTCACATAATCTAGAGGAAAATATGGACCCCACATTCAATAAAATAGTGATAGTGATGATTTGTCTTTCACATCAAGCAGGGTATGGAATCTTCATTTGTTTATTTCCCTAAGAAAACTCTCTTTTGGAACAGATGTGACCACTGAGAGTCAGTAATATTCTTGATTTGATTGCGAAAGCAATGTCACAAATCTCGTATCATATCAGATATAAAATTAGGTATTTATTATTATTTATCGTATCGTTTAAAATTTTGAACAATATCGATTATTTTGAACATTTTGGGTCTTAATAGATATGTCCTTAATCTCGACAAGTATGATTTTTATTTTTTTATTTTCTATTGGTTTTATTATAATTACTCTTACATGATATATATAACACATTTATTAATAAAAATATTAATTTTTAATATCGATAAAACATGTTTTAAGTCTTTTAACGGTAATAAGATCTATGATTGCTTATTTTGTATATATTCTAGTATGTATTTTGCCTATCGAAAATTATTAAATCTTATACTTTGTTATTTTTACTTAATTTAAAAATCCCGATGTTCTATCTTTTTATGTCTAGTAAAATTTTGTAATGAATGACTTTATTTAAATTGGATTAATCGTTCATTTGGAAGAAAAAATATATAAAGTAAAAAATTGTGACTAAAAGTCCCAATAAATTCACTAAAAATGTTTTTTTAGAGACGAATTTTTATTATTTTCAATGTCTTTAGTATTGTCTTATTTAAACTTTTTAATTTTGGTCCCTACATTTATACGTTATCGATTTCTCTGGTCGAGACGAATAAGAAAACACAAAAAAATTGACGAATAATTATACTAAAAATTACAAAATATTAAATAATATCTACTATCTCTAATAAAAAATAATTTAGCTCAAACTCAGTATTAATTAACTTTATCAAGGGCTAAATTTTGTGTTTTATATTTTTTGACCTACTCTTGTTTTTGGGTTTAAGCAACTTCATTAGTATTTGGTATTGATGGCCAACCACTTCACAACTTATTGATTTGGAATCAATAGAAGAAAATTAGAGAAAAAAAAATAGTACACAATAGGATAAATTTGCCTGAGAAGAACCATCCCCAAATAACTTTCAAATGAAAACTTAGTTTTACCAACTTAAAGAAATTGCAATTTCTTTATGAATACTTCATTTGGTGACATTTTTTCTTGAACGGCCATTTTGTTTTATTTGAGCAAGTCTACGAACATATTATTCGTGCACATATTTGGACATAAACTCGATGCTCTTGGGGTCCTCCAAAAAAACATGAGTCTCATGTGTATCGAACAGTTTTACTCAGATCTATATTTGAATCTGTACACAAAAGAATATAGTCCTAAACTTTCTTATTTTACTTTGCCCACTAGTTGTAATACTACTATTTTATTGAACATTAATTATTTTAAAGATATAAAAAAGATGAGTTCGTATTGGTTCAATACTTAGTCTCTCTAGAAACAGATTAGCACTTGGTGGATTTTCCCATGACCGCTCAAATTTAGGCACTCAGTAGTATATTTTAAATGGTCAGCTGACATTCAAACTTTGGAATCACAAGTTGCTCGAAGAAAAAGAACCAATCGCAAAATTTGCTCAACAAGATCCTGTAAATAAAGCCTGAGGGCATTTCAAATCCCGAAGACAAAGCCCTTAGCAAAAGATCCGCTCATCTCTAAAACATAACGAGGAAGATTGGCGGTCATTAGGCCTCATAATACCCTCCACCATTTATCCTATAAAATGGGTCATCAGGTCTTGGCCAATGTACATTTTCAAGCTGTCTACGTACATATTTACACATATTCTCAACTCTTATGTACTTGAGATATAACTTGATCGTTGAAAAAATTTTGCTCGAAAAATACTCCCAGTATTTAAGCTTGTGCACAAAAACCTCAATAGGAGCTTAGGAGGTCGCTATTCAATTCTTTGTACAATCAAGAAGAAAATAGAGCAAAGCTCTTTTTTTTTTTATAGTAAGTTATAAGAAACATAAGAAAGTTTGTGCACATAATTTTTGTGTACGAATGCAGACATAATTGTGTCTGAAATCCTTAGATGCATTTAAATTCTACGTGTATCTAAAAGCTTCGAATACAATTGTATTTGAATTTGTGCGTAAAAAATTATGTTCGTAATATTACTCTAGATAGTGAAAGAGGCAAGATACTTGGGAGAGATTGTGAATTGGATATAATCATAGTCCACATTTCTGCATTAAAGTCCACGTAAGTTCTTTTGGGCCTTCTGCAATTTGGGCCTAAAATCGAGACTGGGCTTTGCTTTGTTACCCTTTTTCAGCAGCGGCCCATAGTCCAAATCTAACTCCAGACTCCAGCCGAAAAGGAGCCCGAAAGATTTTCGTTCTCCTACGGCCTGAATTTTTCAGTATTAATATATTATTTTTTAATTAATTATTCATTTAGACAAAAACGCATTATTTTTTTGTATTAATTAGCAATTTAAAAAGTAAAAAAAATGTCAAAAAGTCTTAAAAAATGTAGTGAAGATAAAAAAAAATTAAAATAATATTTTTCAAGGCATTTTTTTTTATATCTTTACCGTCGATTTAAACGAGACTTTATTACCTTCAAGACATAATAATTTAAACTAAACTCGACCTTCATGGCTTGCGAAGCAAAACATTTTAGTCATGACTAAATCGTTTCTGTGAGCGTCAACATCATCGAACTGCGAAGGATAAAAAAATCATGTTTTATGAAAGGAGCAAGTTTAGACACACATATCTAGATACAAATATTTTTAGAACTGTCCAATACACTTGTCTTCTAAAATAATTTGAAGTTTTACGTGTATCAAATAATACTAAATATATCCGTATTCAGATTCATCAAATTCGTACACATAAAAATACACACAAAGTGTGTATGTATCAAATTTGCACACATAAATGCACACATTCCCACAGTTCACGCTCTCGAAAGTCGAAACACCAAAAATGATACATACACATTACTTTTACACATTATTTTTGCACATCACTCAAAACTACGTCGTTTTGTATTGAGAAAAAATCATATTTGTTTTTTATCCATATTACTCAAAATATATTTGGGTCTTTTTTAACACAAAACGACGTAATTTTGAATGATGTATAAAAATAATATACAAAAATGATATATATGTAGCACTATTGGTCGAAACACTGTGGGGGTTTCTCGTGTGCATTAGGGGGTGCAAATTTGGTTGTCTATCGCCAAAGTTGCGCTCTCTCCCTCTCTATCTCTCTCTCTCTCTCTCCTTAACGCAAACTTTATCAGGCTTCTATCATCGTCGGAAATCCCAAGACGAACGATGGCTGCTCTATCGAATTCGTCGGTTTTACTAAAAATTTATTCTCCACTCCATTTATCATCTGGTAATTTCTCTCAGTAATACTGTTCGTCATTGGCATCTGTTGATCTGTGGTTCTGTAATTGGTACTTATAATCATCGACCTTTTGCCTTAGTTCATACTTGTTCCCCATGTTGTGATTTTTGCACGCATTGAACTTATTCAATGTTGGAAGCTCGATTTTGTTGCTTGCCCGGCCCCGTTGTAGAGAGAGAAACAGAAAGCACTCGAGGATAAATGTGAGAGAAAACTCTTTGTTCAACATAAACAAACGTTGTTATCCATGTTAAGCTCTAGCAAACTTTGGAAATAACGCTATAGTTGCTACCTAAATCTGAACACGTTAGAGCAAAACTTTTAATTCCGACCTTTTTCCGACAATACCCGGAAGAGACATCCATTGCCTTCGCGCTTTGCCCACCCATCAAACCCCTTCTTTTGAACCTAAAAAAGAGCTCTTAGACGAGAGTGGGAAGGCTTACACTTTTGAACTGTCCATCTTTAGGCGACATACGATTGCACACATAGCTGGTTTGCTTTAGGGGAGTTGTTGAAAGTCGCTTCCTTTCCAGCTGTTAGCAGTTGAGTTCCTTGTCGTCCCGTATAGCATTTTGCGCCCACATGTTTGAATTTTAGGGTAAAGTAAATGGACATATGATGTGCTGAGCTAGAAAATATTCCTCGCATTGGAGCTGCAACACACTCTGCCGGAGGTCCATCACCAGCCGCTTTATGTATACTTTCATGAATTTTTCTTTTGTTTTAGGGATTGCAAAGGATTGGGCAAAAGAAGAGACTAAAAATGACATTTTTATTTAATATTATTGTGAGTGGATTGATTTCTTTTCCTGTTTTCATTGCAAGAACCACTTTTCTGTGACTGGATTCTGTCCAAGTATCATATAAGGTGCCTTGTTTTTTTTTTTTTGCGTTTATAAATGTATATACTAGACTATATGTTGCCTGCTAGTTACATAAACCATTCTCTTCATGTCATTGGAAGAAACAAAAAGACTTGTTTCATAGGTTATGAGCTTACCTTCTGTTGGGAAGGCATATTTGCTGTGGAGTAATTTTAACGAGTTCAACTTTAGTAGTCAATTTCTGCATAAGTTAACAGCAGGATACCTATGGCTGATGTTGATTTTGTCGCCTGGTTATGCTTGAGGATAGTATTTGGTGTCTTCTGACGTCCAATTGTTCGCTTCAGTAGATTAAGAGCCAATACGGCCGATGAAGCCATACGCTGGGCTGGTAATGTTTGTTGGAAGTATAACACAGACTTGATCCAGTTCATGCTGGGCAGTACCGCCATCTTCACATGGTGTGATCCACTGCCAAACTTATTCCAATTCCAAGAGCCTGGATTGAATCGATATTGATATACCAATCCGATCCAACCTCTCTCATTGAATTGATCATTCAATGAGAATTCTCAATATCATGGCGAAACCAGTTTCTTCGAACTTATTTTGGATGGCCTTGATCTTTTCTTGGATGTTCGTATTCTGCAGCTGGATTATTTGAAGTGCATGTTAGTTGTTTGTTCCTCTTGCTCTATATTTGAGTCCAGAAGAATGCTTCCCTGATTTGTGAATACATTGTCTATCTGGCAATCTTCTTCGGTCTCACTTCTCTACTTAGCCATTCCTGTGAAAATTTATGATAGGTTCTGCTGTCAAGTCCGTGGACCAATATATTGGAAGTTCAGGCTCCAACAACTTGTCCTTCAAGTCCACTCAGATAGGGAAAAAACAAATTTCCACTTCTAGAAGGGGACTCACTGTTCAAGCTGGATACAGGTATCATTCTTGCTGGTGATACTTATACACCAGTAAGTTATGCAAGTTAAAAGTTCAACACTACAAGATTTATAACCCTTTCTGGTCTTGTTAAAGTGCAGTGCAGTAAACCCTTTTGCTTTGAAATTCTGACTGACAGTCTCCTGTGTGCTGTGTAATTATAGGGACGACGGAAGGTCGGGAAATGCAAGCGTCTTCGTTGGTGGCTTTCTTTTGGGAGGACTAATATTTGGCACACTCGGTTGTCTTTATGCACCTCAGGTCCTGGTGGTTTACCCCATCTACTTGTCATTTCAAATAGTCAAGTTATATTCTTTTGATGATTCTTGGTGCAATTGATGCCCTTTGGCTACGAGTCTTTCTGCCCAATTTAATAACCACTGTAATTCATACTACATTGGACTGACAATGTTTGTTGTTTGACAGATCAGTAAGGCACTTCTAGGACCTGAGAAAAAGGAGTTAACGGAGAAAGTGCCCAAATTTATAGAAGACAAAGGAAAAGCTTTGGAGGTCAGCTATCGCAATTAAGCTATAATATGCTTTTACAGACTGCTGCCCTCCTCCTTTTTTCTGGACTTATAATGTTGGTGATCTGATCCCTTGTGGGGGATTGTGCTTTAACTATAGTATACGAGCTTGGACGGCATCTCCACTCAGAGCTAATTATTATGCAGATTGGTGGCATTTTCAATTGTCATGTCGCTCGGGCGACCAAATATTGCAATGATGTTATTCTGAATGAACCTGTGGATGACTAGTGACATTAGCATAGGATTTTTTCCACCCACTTTGTAAAGTAGTCGATTGTCACTAGATGAAACGATGCCCGTATGAAGCTTTTGGCATGATATTCCCAATGACGAAAATGCTCCACATTGAGAATGGCCAAGTGGTAGTCGTACTCTTCAACGGAGCTAGGGCGTTAAAAGTCAAAAACTTCGCCATAGGTTCTATTTCCTCGCCAAGTAGCTTTGTGCAATTTGAATAAGCGATAGCTCGCGCAAACACAGTAATTAGCTCTGATCGGTTGCCTTAAATATGGTACATTAAGAGGTTTTTGAACGAGATTCTGTCTCACAGTGAAGAATTCACCATTTGTTTGTCCTTCCACTTCACTTTGTTTGTCTTTGACATCGTATTTTCGGCAATGAAATGGTCTTATGTCCTATGCCTGTGTATTCCTTCCTTTTCGAAACACTCATATGTTAGCTCATTTGCAGCCCGTAGAGTAACAGAAGAGAAGATAGCACAGCTGAACTCTGCTCCAGATGAGTTTTTCGCCTCACTCCTGATCAGAAGATTATTCCCGAATGGAGTGTCTCTGGATGCAAATGAACTAGAAGTGCTCATAAGCGAATGCTCCTGTTTACGATTCGGTATCATGGGTCACCTCGGATTAAGAAATAATAGTTGGTTTTGTTGTCTATTACCTTTCCTTCTTGACCGAATGCGGTTTATGTCTTTTGATGTAACAGTTTTTGTGCTTTGCTGGGTAGAGTAGCAACAGTGCACAATATCTCTGGGCTGATTTATAATACAATGCTTCTTTGGTTTCCCGTTTTGGTGTATTGTTTGATATTTGATTTGTCTTGGGCTTCTGCAACCACAACCGACGAAAAGTGTTTTTAATAGGGAAGTTTTACAACTTTTGACATCTATTTAGGGGTGCACGCAGCAAGAGAAATCCTGCAAATAGAGCGGCTTGAATCTCACTCACCTGTGATGCCCCATCGATCGAGATCGGGGGACGACCACTACGACCTATGTTCGTAGTTCGTGCAAGATATATCCCTCTTGCAAAAACACGACGATGAAGGGAGGAGGATTGGAGGAGCTTGCTCTAATTGAAGTAGGGGTGACGAAGAAATTCTAAGTTTAATTGTGTTCTGAATAAGAAATTACGCATGATACAAATTGTAATGCAAAGTTGACCACATCTTTTTGCCACAAAGTGCTGTTTTTAAAGGAGTTATTCTTATAAATTACACCTTTGCAGTTGAAGAGTGGTTGATCATAGGATCACGTGGTGGGACTGCTGGTTCATTGTGATACAACATTTTTTGTTTGTATTAGGGACAGGTTTTGGCCGACTTCATGGCTGAATTCACTAGAACTGAGGAATCACAACCCAAGAAATTACAGGACGAGCAACAAAAATCAAGTTGAGAGCCGAAAAAAGAAGAAAGCAAATGAGCAAACGAGTGGAGCATGTGCTGTGACGGGCCGCCAAATTTCAAGAGAGCAGGCATTGGCCTGATTCTTATTTCCCCCAAGGGAACCTATTTTATTGCAGAAGCTCCCTTTCTAATAAGCGATAATTTATTTTACTACGATATAGATTTCTTATTTTTTAATCAAATTATGATGATCCGAACAGTTCAATGTATTTAAAACATATTTTTAAGGGTATCCGTAAAAAATTAGCTTAAAACAATATCAAGAAGAGTTTGATCTAAACAATTTTTGATAAATACTGACAGAAACAGTTTTATGAAAAATTGAATGGATCAACACTTTTCGGATATTATTTTGAGCTGATTTTTTTTTGGTACCCTTAAAAACATGTTTTAAAAACATTGAATGGCTCGGATCATCATAATTTGATCAAGAAACAGGAGATCCGCATAGTAGCAAAATAAGAGATCCCTTATTAGAAGCTCTCTCTCTCTCTCTCTCTCTATATATATATATATATATATATATTCAGATTCTGCATTTTGCTAGTCTTGAATAGAAAGTTCTCAACCATACATCAAACATTGCTTGTGAGCCAGAAGAATGCTATGGAAATATCTGATGGATGGAAATCATAGACATGGTGCATGTGACTTTCTGTCCTCCTTCACATCCAAGCCATACACAATGTACTATGCAATACTCTCGGATTACCACGTGACATTATTTAAGTGATGCTCGAAAAATTACTGGCGATAAATTTATTTTTTTGTAGGATATAATTGACATATTTTCGTCAAGTAAGTGGGACATAAGGTGATTTACATTGTTGTGTTGCGGTTTTTCATTTGTCGAGATCATTACATGACAATGTTGGTGGTCACTACCTAGTATATGTAAAATAAATTATTGTGGAAAAGAGACACTAATTAAGGGTGAAGCAAGGAACCTTGATGTACACAACGCACAATAATGTGTGAACCATTAAAATGTTGTCTAAATAGATATTGTTTGGGCAGCATTTTGTAAACAAAATGATACTATTTTGATGTGCAGCACAGTTGTGGACACAATGGCCTACAAGGAACAAAGAATGAGTGAACAATAGGCATCAATGACTTGGGTTTTGGATTAGTCAGCATGAAACATGACCTTATCTCATATCTTTTCATCTAACATTTTCTCACCACACATTCCTTTATTTTGCAACCATAATTCTCTAACTTTTCAGATTTTTCTGTCCCCCCCAACATTTCTAACAACTGAAAAATAAAATTACACTTAAAAAAAGTTTAAACGAATTATTGAGTGAGGGAGGGAGGGAGTTGCAGCCATGGCTACCCACTCAGCTCTGGCTTCTTCAGCAATCCCAGCTAACACCAGACTTCCCTCCTCCTATTTCCCTTCCCAATGCCTCTCTAAGGTCTCTCCACCCGCAGATGCTTTAAACTAGAACTACTAACAGATTGGTGCTTTCTACTTCCTTATTTCTTATTGGGTGCACAGAGGGTACAATTCCCGTAGAACACTCTGTGTGTGTGTGTGTGTGTGGAAGATTAGGCAGAGGCTTTTGTGTGTGTGTGTGTGTGTGTGTGGAGGATCATGCAGAGGCTTTAAATTAGCAACCACTAACAGTGTTGGTGCTTTCTACTTGCTTATTTCTTATCGGGTAGACAGAGGGTACAATTCCCAGAGAATTCTCTCTCTCCCCCATCTGTGTGTGTGTGTGTGTGTGTGTGTGTGGTAGGATCATGCAGATGCTTTAAAGTTGCAGCTACTGACAGTTTTGGTGCTTTCTGCTTACTTATTTCTTATTGGGTGGACAGAGGGTACAATACCCAGAGTTCTCTGGGCTTAGATCCACTGGATTTGTGACCTACAGAAAGAATGTTAGGGAGGGATCTTTTTATGGTGCAGTGGCTGCCCAATTCCCAACCAAGGTTATCTTCCAATCCTTTTCTTTAAGAAGTTTAAAATCACTTGGTTTTCATCGCTAATATCTTGCAATTATGTTGTTTAATTCATCACATTACTTATTCTAACCAGACATGGATCTTGCTATGCACACAACAAATTTTTTTAGTTCATTGTAACTTGTTTCCATAACCAATTTTGCTGAACTTTTTCTATAAATTAATTGTTTTTCAAACAACACTAGTCACCACAATAATTGCATGTGAAAATTCTCCTAATACTCGAATCCTCTTGGGATTCTCTTTTCACTTTAGCTTCTACTATTACTACCTACTCAGAATATTGAATTCTTATTCTCCAGTATTCTTAATTAGCTTGTTGAGGAACATGCTTTACTATGTAAGGCAACCCCAATTTGAATATTGGAGGAAACACATGTCATGAAAAAACATGATTTTTGGGACCGTAGTGCACGTATATTGCGACAAAACGACGTAATTTTGTCATCCAAACTACGTCATTGTAACTTACCCACGAATTATTTACCAAAATAAATAGGTCAAAACGACGCAATTTGGAGAACAAAACAGTTAAAAGTACGCCGTTTGACCCGCACTACACGTGCACTACAATAACCTGCACTATAACTATAAATTCTGAAAATCATGGTAAGTAGGAGACCTTAAGAATGCTGTCTACCAACTCGAGTTAGTTGATCAAAGCTAAGCATCGTGTAAAATGGGAAAAAATTACTTCTTTCAAAACGAAAAATGAGTACTAAAGCGAGGAATTGCAATCATTGGAGATAAAAAAGAGAGAGGGAGAGAAAGAGAGAGCATAACATGAGATAGGTGGCGAAAAAATGTCGGATAGCCAATTAGTTCACTTTTGTATTTTTTCAAATTAGACTGCAGGATCCAGGTCCGGTACCCATTACAAGCTACAACCAGTGGCCAAACTGAAGGTGGCTATCAATGGTTTCGGACGTATCGGCAGGAACTTCCTCCGGTGCTGGCACGGCCGGGAAAACTCACCACTTGATGTTATCGTCGTTAACGACAGCGGCGGTGTCAAGAATGTAAGTAGTTTTGTTATTTCTCTGGTTGCCATTATTGAACAACGGGGAGGATCGGGAACCAATTTTACATCTCCCCCTAAGATATCCTTGCCCCGTTTCAGTTGTCAATAAATTTAGAGATGGGACAGGTCGAGGATGAATTTTACATCTTGGCCCCAATTCCGAACTTGATATCCGCCTCTATCAAGACAAAAAGTGTAAAAAACTTTTTACGGATTGGAGGTACATGGACCTGCCTCATTTTCGATACCCTTTTTTGTTTTTTTTCCCTAGTATTTGCCTCCATATTTGACCCAATCCCCGGAAAATACACTAATCTAAATGGAGCGATGATCTGATTAGAGGTACATGGACTCGACTTTGATTCGATTCCAGAGTTTTCTTTCTAAATTTTGCCTCCAAATTCGATCGGATACTCGAAAGAATTTCCGAAACTCCAATCTAAACAAGATGAATAACTGAGCGGATCAAATCGGACGGGATGAAATTGCGGTATTTTTCATATCTTTGACTAATATTGGTTTTGCATGTTCCAAAATACAGGCATCTCACTTGTTGAAGTACGATTCGATGCTCGGGATTTTCAAAGCAGATGTGAAAATAGTGGACAATGAAACCATCAGTGTTGATGGTAAGCTCATCAAAGTTGTCTCCAACAGAGACCCTTTGAAGCTCCCTTGGGCTGAACTTGGCATTGACATTGTTATTGAGGTATATTTCTAATTCTTCTTGATTCCGAGGTTTCGAGTTGCTGTCACTTAATTGCTCGGGAAATCTTGTTCGGACGCCGTTTTCAAACGCATTTCATTTAAAATATATG
>JABCMJ010005700.1:0-18716 GCA_014822125.1 Arbutus unedo
TTATGGTCTACAAATTTATTTTCTATTTTATTTCTTAAAATTTCATGAAACAACAAAATGTATAAAACTAAAATATAGTCCAATTATGTTGGTCGCTTATCTAATATAGGTATTCTCAAACTCAGAAATAACTCAACATCCAAAAATATCCCAGCCGAGCTCGGGGATTACCGCAACCTGATTTGGTTACATCTCAACACGAATTTGTTGAACGGGACTATACCCCTGCTCTATTCAAGCAATCTGGGAATACAGCTATGGGATTACTTACAGGGAAGAGGTATGTTAAATACAGTCCAATAGCTATGGGACTATTATGAGGAATGTTAAATACAGTCCCATACAAGAGAATTAATAAATGGAAATCATGATGTCTTCCAGTACCAATTCTGGAATTCATGTGAACAATAATAACTAATCATTTTGCTCATCCCATTACTTATTCTGTATTTCAGCACTACCAATTCTGAAATTCAAAAACTATATGAACACAATGGCAATTTTGGTAAAAAAGGTGCTTGGTGCCTTTACCTTGGTGATAGATAAACACAACCTCCCTGTGGTTCTAGTTCGAACAACAAACAAACAACAGGTTGAGGTTATTTTGGTATTAAACAAAACTAACCAATGGCTATTTGGTCTTTTCAAGTTGGGTTTGGGGGATTGGATTATCAATGCCACATTCCGTAAGATATTACCAATCCTACTTAGTGGCCTCACTAATAGTTTGTTGGGCTTACCAATCCCGATCCAATTATGCAAAATAAATCCCCATTTTGGGGCCCCACTGGATTATGAGTCCAAACTCAGGTGCTAAGAGGCTTAACAAACAGGGCCTTTATTCTTTTGAAAATTGAATGGCAATTAACAGATGGATCAAATTGACGAAATCCTAATGCAGGGAATAAAATAAGATACTTCAAAGTTTAAAGGATAAAATGTGTAATACAAAATACTAGAAGGATACAAAGTGTAAATTACCGTTTACACTCAAGGGAACTACTCTACCGATCCAGGGATACAAGATCTGAACGATTTTCCGTCATTTTCTTACTTCCCAAACAAACAATGGGATTGATCATCGAGAGCGATGTATGGGAGCCAAATCAGGCGCTATATCTGTTCATATTGGTATCATGCTTCCTCTCAATCTTCTGCCTACCTCGCCGTTCGACGAATTCCAACAGAGCTCCCACTCTCTTCGACCAATCTCTCCCGTCTTCGTTCCTTCGTTTCCAGCGAAGCTTTCTTCTTCTGTATTCTCTCTCCTCAGGTCAGCCTTCCATATTCTAACTTGACTTCTAGTGATTTCCCTCCATTTTCCTGACAAGAAAATGAATGAACAAAAGGAAAAGGAAAACATCTCCATTTGGTTGAGATACTTGGACAAATGAGTGTTGAAAATCTTAATGGATACTGGTCTCTCTCTCTCTCTCTCTCATAGTGATGGAAGGATTATGGTCAGTGTTTGGGGAGTATGAGTTGGCACATTATGGGGTTAATAAGGAGCAGATGCTGTCATCTCTTTGTGTTGGTTATGCAGCTACTCTCTTACTTGGTACTTTCTTGGGCATACTCTCTGACCTGATGTAAGTGCACATTGTTTCCATGGTTTCATTTCCTTGATCTCGTCTTTTATTGATGCCATTTCACAGATACTTGTAATCCGACCTTTTTTTGTCAATAAGATGAAAAGTTAATCTTTGTAGTCTAATACATATGTCTTGACATATTTGAAAATGCATACTGGATAGGATATCTTGCAACACATGAGATAGTTTCAGATAACATGGAGTGTCTTGAAGGATATGTCACAAGATTTAATTCAATCCATGACAATTCTTCGATTTTTTTTCCTAAGTCGTGCTGTGTCTAGTTAATGCTTGTTGTGTTTGAAAACTTCAGAGATCAGATTACATTACATTTTCTGATCATAGGGAGATATTTCACCTTGATTGGGGTTTTCCGTGAATTAATGGCTACCATGAGAGTTATGGGGTTGACTCATTGGCTTCATGAAGAAGTATTAGATACTTATGTAATTGAAATAATCAAATATGGCATTGCAAGGATGTAAAATGCATTATAGTTTGTTCGATAGAAATTAGGAATTAATGGCCATAGTATAATACAAAATATTGAGAAATAGTTCACTTTGTTGAGACAATGTAGTTACATTTAAGTTAGAATGCTTTCTAATTTAGTGATTACGAGGCATAGTGTTTCACACTTACTTTTTTTTGTTCTTGTTGTCCTTCTTAGTGAAATCATTACTTAATGCAGAGGCCACGAGAAAGTGTTTGATACAAAATATTGAGAAATAGTTCACTTTGTTGAGTCAATTTAGTTACATTTAAGTTAGAATGCTTTCTAATTTATTGATTACAAGGCATGCTGTTTCACACTTTCTTTTTTTGTTCTTGTTTTCCTTCTTAGTGAAATCATTACTTAATGCAGAGGCCACAAGAAAGTGTGTTTGATATTTTGCATCCTGCACCTCTTTGTTGGCGTGTGGAAGAGAAGTTTTGCGCATCCAAGTGTCTATTTAGCAAGTATTTGTCTCTCTCTTGCCAGTTCTATATTTTCCTTCAGTTTTGAGACATGGATGGTGGTTGAGCATGACAAGGTTTGTGTTTAAGAAGACCGGTTTTTCTTTTTACATAGAGCATCTCCAACCTTGCCTTCAAATTTGGAGATGTCAAATTTATTTGAAGGCTTACATGGCTATTTGACATCTCCAAAACTCCCTCTCCAACCTTAATTTCGAATTTGAAGGTTTTGTTTTAAATTGTCACTTTTTGAAAACAAAAAGAGATTTGACATTGCCTTCACAAATGTCATTAATGAAGTTCATGCCAAATCCACGTGGCATTTTTCCTTTCAAATGACATGTGTTTGGAGCTGATGTTGGTTTCAAAAGTGACTGTTGCTGCGCCAATTGAGAATTGAAGGCTCCGGTTGGAGTGCTCTTAGTGGTTGGCACCGTTTAGTTGTTGGAAGAGCATGAATAATCAATGTTTATATGATGGATTTGTTTTGCTTTCAATTTCTAGTCCAATTGGTCCTGTTCCAGAATTGTAAACTTTATTGGAATAGCAACTGGCAGCTATCAATTGAATTGTCCTTTTGGTTTTTCTTGGCAGCTAGGGCACAGGCAAGATACATTGAATGATTTGTTTTGGTTAATGACATTCACCGATTCGGCATCTTTTGTCGGTAGCCAAGTGATAGCAAATTGGCTGGTTCATCGTAAGATGGAGACTAATGTCCTTTCTCCTTCCACTGCGGTTGTATTGCTGGCCATTCTTTCTATCATTTTTGTCACTAGAGTATTGAAAGAAGTTCCACAAACACCAGCCTTTGAAGATTATAGAAGAGATTTCACTGCATACATCTTCGGTGGTATGCAATTCTTCTTCTCTCTGTCTTTGTCTTACTCTCATATAAATTCTTCTGTGTTTACAGTTGGGTCTTACGCGAGCTTGAGCAATTTGCGGCTCAGCATATAGAACAATTGAAGGGAACTTCGGACTAATGGAGTAAAATATTAGGTTAAGAAGGGGAAAATCTACAAGGAGATAAAATTACCTAGCGGAAGTGAAAAGTCTAATCAATATTTGTTGCCATTGTATTTTCTGCAACGGCTATAGCTTTTGCGCAGTTGCCATTATCTAAATTCTTTTCAAATTGACACATTTCTTTATATGGATGTCGAACTTTCACATCATGTCAACATCTAGGGGAGAACTTTTAACTGGAAGACATTAGACTATCTTGAATATTGGTTGAGAAACCATCAGAAAATGACCCCATCAATGATATATTATGCTGTTTTTATGCTTCTGTTGTGTTAGATAAACGAGTATGGATTTTAGCCTGGGCACAAGCTTGCGTGCATTTCTCCATTGCAGTCTTCTGGATTCTATGGGCTCCCACTGTAGTGGTACACTCTTTATCTTCACCTGAGTTCAGTTTTATTGATCGTAGTTAGTTTCTGATGTATTGTATTCATCCTTGACATCTCGAAACTGTCAAATGTGATAGCATTTCTAGCAGTAATTATTTTTTTGTCAAGCCTGGATTTTGGAATGTAAGATGTGTGAGAAATAGTCATATGTATAATGTTAATCTAATTAATGCATAGTAACTAAGAATAGTACAAGGGTCAAATTTGCTCCATAAGTTTCGAATCTTTTGATCAAATAGATTTCTAACTAAAAACCTGAGATTTCTTACTGTTTAAGGGACCATACAAAGTTGTTTAGAGTTTGAAACCCTATTTTCATAGGTGTCTCATCAGTTTGAAACTTATGAAGTATTTGTTATGGTGCGTACTAGGTATTGTCTTTTCGTTAAGGTACTTTCAGCTCTTTGTTCATTTTGACTTTTACTACTAGAAGTTCGTCAACTTTTGCTAGAGTAGAAAATTTCTGTAATTGACATAAATTGATGGAACCTGAAATCAAATGCATTGAACCTTGATAAATATGATCTAGTCCATCCTTTTTATTTCTTTGGAATTTGTGTAACTCAGTCAGGACTCAAGAGTAATGTAAACAATTTTACTGTAAAGAACCTGGAACATCAGCAGTTTTTCCTTCGTTACAATCATGTAACAACCGAGTGAACCATGACTGAGATCCTCTGAACTGCTTGGCCCCACTTTAACCAATCTTAGACACGAGACAGAGGCCTTTACAAGATCAAGTTGACTAAGCCATGTGATACCTCGAGAAATATATCATATATGACACTTACTCAGCAGGAGCCCCATAGGGAGCTGGCGCCCATGTCACTCATCCTATAAAAGTAGGTCTTTCCCTCTCCACAAGGCCGTCTCAACATTTTTGGAGACATATATATATATATATATATTGCAAATCTATTCTGACTTTATAATTGGGGAGATATTTAGACAATAAGAGTTCTTATTTTGGTACGTTAAAAAGGTACTTTTTTTTTTTCCTTATACAAACACAAAGAGAAGAAAAAATATGACTTGAAACTTGGTCTTGTTTTCTAATTTGGAGAGTTTAAATGGTTGAGATTTGATCCATAGAAAATAGGCCCTTCACTTGCCTACGAGTTCAGCTGGCCCTGCCCCTCCATATGCTGTAGGCCTCAAAACATCGGAGGCTTCACTTCGTCAATCCCTCTCTATTTGAACTGTAAAGCTGCCTCAGCTGTCTCCCTCTCAACCTCCAGTGGTCCAACACCATCTTTGAGCCTAGCATGATTCTAGAAGGCGTTCAGTGTGCCCTCATTACTTGTGGCCCTCTCTCCCTTCCTCTCTCATGGCTTCTGCTCAAATTAGGTGGAAATCCTGCTACTAGTAACTAATTTTTTTGGTAATCTTTGGCGTTCTCTGAATTCAAACGTCCATGTAACCTTCAAAAGCATGATGAATGTTAGAACATTTTTGTTGTTCAGCATTCATTTATTTCCAATTAGTTGGCAGTTTCTTTTTCAGAAAGTGCTAACGAAAAAATATTGTGAGTGAGTATTATGTTTACTTGTTACTTCATCCTTTCTTTATGCCTTGCACCTGTTAACCATGTGAAATTAGAGAGTGAGTGAGGAGGTACCCAAGTTTGTTGTAATGTTTCAGAATGGAAGGATTTTTCCTTTTACTGCTTGGTGCAGTTGAACTGTGACACCCTGTACAACAAGGTCGTTGAGATTGCCAATTGTTAAACTGATATTCTCGTGGTTCAGGCTGATGGGCGCGAAGTAAAACTAGGGTTGATATATCCTTGTTTTCTGGGTGCTAGAATGCTAGGAAGCACCGCATTTCCATGGTTTTTCAGTGGACCATTATCTCTTCGAACTGAGGATTGCCTGGTGTATGCATTCATAGTAATGAGTTTTGTTTTGTCCATAGTGGCTTATGATTATCAGGTATGTATGCTTTTAATCTTTATCATTTGGAGAATTCTTTTTTTAGTTTTATTTCTTTCCAGTGATGTACGTGTTTTGATCCTTGGTTTTATACTGTTCAGTTTGTATGTATGTCTGCAGGAAATTGGAGTTCTTATAACACTATTCTGTTTATTTCATGCCTGTGTTGGTCTGATTTTACCTTCGCTTGCCCGATTGAGGACAATGTAAGTCCTACTTGTGCTTTTTCTAATTCTAACTACAAATTGGTTGTGACTTTTTGCTTGGCGGGACTTGGGAGTTTATTCCATCTCCAGCTGATATACCCCTTTCTACATCTTCCATATACAGGTATGTACCAAATGAGTTGCGTGGAGGGATGATAAGCCTTTCTCTAGCCCCAGCTAATGCAGCAATTCTGTTTTTCCTACTGCAAGTAAGTACCTTTATCCGGAACAAGAAATAATAGTGCCTTACTACATAGTTCTTGAACTACATGCCTTCACAATAGTTGTTGGAACCACACTCTGATATAAGCCTGGATCCCAAAGCTACCTGATGAAAAGACAGTTTGATATGTACGGTAATGATGATAAATTTTTCTTTTTTTCATCATTATCATTGGTTGAAAGCATCAGGAGCAGGGGTGGAGCCTGAAGTTTTGGTATGCGGGGTCAAAATCTGTATGTGCTTTGAGTTTTTAAATGTCTCTAGTTTTTAAGTCGCTAGGAGCAATCTAGCATAATTGTGGGGTCAAAATAGCAAAATTTAGGTGCAAAATATGAAAGGTCTTATTGAGAAATGAAAGAAAGTGGGGTTAATTTATCATACTCCCTCCGCCACTGATCAAGAGCTTATGTTTTTGTGAATTTCCCCCGTTGATATAATATGCAGAATGGTTGTGTTTGTGCTTGCCATTACCTATGTATGAAGCACAGAACACGCTTGTAATTTTTCAGGATGTTTTGGTCTAGAGATGCATCACTTATTTGGTTGTTCATTTTGAAGCATCAGAGGCATTTTCTTCAACCTTGTGATAATAATTTTTGTCTTGCAGTGCCTCTTTTGTTTGGCCGTGTTTCTTATACGTATTTACTATCAAATGTTGAGAATAGTTGCTACTTTGGTGCAGAGAGGCTACTACCAGATTATTGAGAATTCGACAATCATGGCATTTGCTGCTCTGGGTCTATTCTCTGCAGCAGGTTGTCTCCATCTTTTGAAGCGCTGGGGGAAGCAACCCCACCAAAACTGGCACAAGCCGTGATCTCATATGCTTTGGATCTTGGTTTAGACTGGTAAGAAAAGAGGACGGAGATACTGAAAATGAAGAAACTTCAGACATTGGGAAACCAATTAAATCATGCAAAGCGATCCCTCTTATTAAAATAAAAAATGGGTCAATATTCACCACAGCAGAAATAGCGACCAGAGGTGAAGGGCTGATGGAAACAGGAAACTGGAACTGCAGAATTTTGTTTCTGAGGATTTGGTTCATTTTCTCTTCTGCACGACGAATTTACTGCAGCTAGACTAGGGAGGATAAAAAGCTCTACGTGGTGAAGCTCTACATGGTGATTTACCAAGCTTCCGATTATGCAGATGGCTTGCATTAAAAAATAAGTGAGGTTTTTCCAATATTATAGCTTGAACCATTCTTTGATGTAAAGCCCAAAAGGTGTGAGGTAGTCCCTTGCAGATGGAATTTATTTTTAACTAGTCACGGAATTGGAAACATTTCAAGAGTGGAGTTTGGAGCATTATATGGATTTGAATCTGATCATTTGTCCCAAACTGAATCAATATTATGATAAATCTCTGTAATGTGATTTGGACGGACAACTGGAAATTGATATTTCTATAAATCTCTGTAGAGTGAGTTGGACCTTGTTAGATAACTGAAGTACTGTGTTCCATTTGAGAGGACTCGTTCAAAGTGAAGTTCTGTATACTTTATGAACAAATTAACTGAATCATTTTTGCCACTGAAACTGCCATATACACATCTAACGTAATCCTTTGACATGAAATATAAATGTTGCTCATGGCATAAATGTCGGAAAATTGTTGGGAAGCCCAATTATGCTGAAAGTTGATGCCAAGTCTCAGATCACCAAAAATTCGTGATAATGCTTTGACGATGTACTTTCTTTAATCATCTTGTTCCTGATTCCTTATCCACTTTGTGGCAACCCATTTTTGTCCCGTAATTACTGGGCAGCTCCCGTGAAGGGATGTCTGCAGGAACGTCCAACCAAAGCAACCATTAGAAGCCAGAAAACAGCTTAGGCATAAAAAGCGTGTGCATAAATCTAAACTAATATCAACAAGACAGAGATTAGCATGCTGGACGAGGTGATCCGTTGCATGTGATGTCCCAGTCCAAGTTTTACCATAGCAAGCTACAACTTTTCCTTCCCCTACATCCTACCAACCTTTTCAAAAAGAGCACGCACACACATTCATATATACAGAAATATATAAACTTCTCTGTATTACCATTGGAAATGGCTTATGAATTCAAGCTGTTAAATTATCAGTTAAACATTTTGGTGCCCTAGAGTTTCCTAAAACATTCCATTCCTATTTCCTATATTTAGATAAGTCAACCCAGCCGTTGGTCAACAAAATCTAGCTATACCCTGCACCATGTAGACGTCAGTTCATAGCTTCCTAACCTTATCCTCCAGCTTTCTGGACTTCATTCATAAGCCAATAGCTCTAAGTAACTCCAATCTTAGTGTAGTTATAAAAATGCTGGCCAATTAGTTATCAACTGATCATCAATATCATAATATGTAAGTTACTATTTAGCATCGCCGTGAACATGTCATTCACCACTTCACCAGCTATTCAGTTGTATCATCTGTTTGCCATTTCCAGTTACCTAGTGGCTCTTGGTAGTAACTCAAAGAAGTATCTATAAACAAGGCAAAATTCATTTGTGGTTTATTTGAAACTCAATTTTGATGAGAATTCCAATAAGAAACACTCACCGCATCAATTGTACCATTAGGGAACAACGAATAGAATAGAAGGCCATCCCCTATGCGGGGCTTTATTTTCAAGCCAACACACTTTCGGTAGTCGTAGTTCAAGTCCATGGGCAATCCATTCTGCAGATCACAGCATCCAGTGACTGTCCATCATAATTCAATGTTCATAATAACAAAAACTAGATCAAAGTCAACTAAAGAAAAAGAATAAGCTTCCTCATCTAACCTCGAATGGGAACATAGTTTCGCCGCCTTCTTCAACATCAGATAAATACAACAAGAAAGACGCAATCTGCATCAAAGGAAACCAATTTAGATATTACACATTTAAATAATTATTGACCCAAGCATGCTTAGTGGTGTGAAGTTATACTTGTGGAGTGAAAACTACGAAAACCTCTTGAAATATGTATGGTCGATATTAAGTCCCTGCCATTTCTTATTAGAAGGAGCATTCACATAAGATACAACTCACAAGAGCCCTGAACTAAGAAGCATGGATACGGATACGGATACGGATACAGATATGGATATGAAATACAGACACGATACGGATACGGCGATACAAAAAAACCTAAAAAAATAAGATATAGATACATCGGAGATACGGCTGTAAAAATTAATTTTTTATATAATTATCGGTCATGTACTATGCATAAAAAGGAACCCAAAAAAATAGAAGAGTAATTGAATTGCTAATACCATAATACCAAGCATTTAGCATGAGTTAATTTTCAAGTCATCCAAAGTAATTCAGTGTGCGTAATCTATTAATCCATCTATATTATCTATTGTATAATCTAAATGCAACTACTATTCATGAAAAAATTAGAAAATTCATGTGTTTGACTTTCTGTATGCTTCTATATATATATATATATATATATATATATATATTCAGATTTTCAGTCTAGTAGAATGAAATAGGATATAGAACTATGAGTCTATGAGTGTGTGTGAGAGAGAGAGAGAGAGAGAGAGAGAGAGAGAGAGATTGAACCTAGATTTTATGGTGATTGCCGATTCGATTGAAGAAGCCAAGATAGATCTGGTGTAGACCCTATCGGGTTTTTAGGGTTTTTTACTCCCGTCGTTGTAAAAAGCGTGATGTGTATTTACATCTATACGTGTCATTACAATTTTCCCTCGTATTTTTTAAAAATTTCATTTTTACCCCCCCCCCCCCCATATCCCAAAAGTATCCGGCTGTATCATCCATTTCGTATCCAAAACATATTCGAAATTAAAATGATTTAATTTTAGTGTTGGATACTTATTTGGTATATCCGATACGTATTGGGTTGTATCAGGAGCATATTGGTATCCAAGAAGTATCCAATCCGCGTACGTGACCAATTTTTTAGTCTGTGCTTCATACCCTGAAGAACTAAGCACTTGCAATACTAGAAGACAGTTTTTGCTTGGGAATTGAGGGAAACCAAAAACAAAGAGCTGCAAAACCTAATGCCAGCAATGATTTTATGCTATTAGGTTACATAGAAAAGCACAAGATAGATACATAGCAGATTTTCTTAGCGGCTGTTACGTGTCTTGTGCATCCATCAGAACAAAAAAAAACTCATCAAAATCATGGGAACTTCTGATAGCGATCACCATTTATGTAGGAGATTGAACTTATGCACCATTCAATTCACCATAGACATATGAAGATTATATTCGAACACTGGTTGGCATCATTGGCCCCAAGTATTGTCCTGTGCAAGTTCCCATGACTGAAAATACCAAAATGGAAAATAGTGATATATAGTGGTATCTACTTCAAATTCCAGGTGGAACCAAATACAATGTGTTTAATTGTATAGGAAACTACATGCAACATAATTCCTCCTTCCAAAGGACTCCATTCATCTACTATTTACTTTGATTTCACATCCTACAGTCGGCGGGGGCCTATTACAGTCCATACTTCAATTGCCATCATCTATCTACTGATTTCTGGTGATTATTCTAGAATAAACACATGTAGCCGGTAGTTCAATACTTGCATCAATGAGATCAAGCATTTCGAAGGAAAGGAATTTCAATACGATCGAATTGATATTTGTATTGTTGCTTAGAATTACCCTTTGGCTCTTCTGCGGCCCATATTCAGCAGGGTTGAATGCATCATAATGAGAATTATACCTCTGTCCAATCTCATACCGCAGGATGTTGAATGCCTGAAACATGGTGACAAACTCATATTACTGGTAGAATTTTAAAAAGCCCTGAAATAAAAGACAACCCGTTTAACAAAAAAAGCCTCACATGGAAAAAGACCTTTTATTTTGAATCAGAAGAGAGCTCAAACAAATAAATCATAATGATCATGATTTGAAACGACAAACCAATTGTTATCTATGCAGCAGGGGAAATCCTCTCATTCTCCTGGATATACTGTTATCCGTACTAACATTATAATCCTTGAAGCCCATTGCTCATATCCCTCATATTCTCCTTACCTTGATTAATGGTGATCGATGACACTATGACCAAAATTGGTCTTGTTTTCCGTAATTTATTTTCTTTCTCTCTTTGCTTTTGGTAGAATTTGGTCACTTGAAACGTGAACAAGGAGTCAGTTACGTCATCCTCACCTTCCTAGGACTAATCTTACTTGGGACAGTTGGAATGGGGAAAAGAAAAGAGAATTTGTCCAGATGTCAACTTAGCTCAATCTTATTGTGGAAAAGGTAAAAAATAGAAAAGGAAAATTTCCAAATTCCGTTTATTGGTATTTTCATGTTATGAAAGTGATTGCTCCATGCTAAATCTCTAGGTATCCTCTCACTCTCTATCTAAATAAATACATGCATTATGTTTGTTAACATTGCTAGAGCAGCTAAAAATAACTTAAAAAAAAGGTCGGATTAGACTACCTAAATAGTCTCCGATCTCGCTCAACATAAGTAGTCTCCGATTGAGCAAGCTCAGAGGACGGTCGGATTAGACTCAAGAAGTCTCCGACCGAGCAGTTTTAGTGACCAATCGAATGCCAAGCGGTCTCTGATCGAGCGGTTTCAGTAGTCGGTTGGATCAGACTCCTAACAATCTTTGAGCCGTCTTTACAAGCCGGATAGACTATACATGGTCTCCGAGCCATTTCTACAATCTCAAAAATGTCAATCGGATTAGAATACTCAAACAGTCTCCAAACTCAGAAATGACGATCTGATATACTACTGAAACAATCTCCGATCGAGTGCTCTCCAAGTAGTCTCTACTCTCGCTCAGCCAGATAGACTCTACTTTCGAGCCGTATAAACTCCAATCTCCGAGGTGTTTCTAGTGAGCTTGCTAGACGATCACTAGCGAGCTGCAAATCTACTTGATTTTCTTCGCCTGACCAATTTGCTAATGTCAGCCTCGGAAACGGAAACTCTGACAATAAAATTATATAAAGAATCCGGTCAGACTATACCGATCAGCACCCTGAGCTCTAGTGTGAAGTTGACTAACCAAGCGGGCACAGTACCAATCGACAAGTTTCCACCCCGATCGGCCGGGGCACACTCAAAATATACCCTAATAGACCCAAGCGACCAATGACCGCTTGAAGGAAGCTCCGAGGCGTTTCTTTTGATGAGTATAATTATATGCTTTGATGAGGATAATTATTTGCTTAAATCAAGGAAATGATGGGTTGACGGAGGCAATCAAGGAGAAAATATCTCCTCCCTATTAGGAAGTCAATCCCTCAAATTTCTCCACCATACGCTTTATAAATACATAACCTTACCATCTTCAAGGTAGGCACACTTTCTCGTTCTTTAAAAATAGTGTGTCCATATCCCAACTAACTTGATCGTTAGAGGGTCCATGGCTGAGAACACTTGCAGTCCTTGACTTGTTTTGCAGGTAACCTCGCCGAGTTATCGCATCAGCTGTTCGGATGTTCAAAAAACCCTCGCGGAGCTCAGGGATTAGCCGTCCAAGTTTTGGCATCATTAATATGAACTCAGCATCCACTTCAGCAAAAATGACAGGAGAATGAGCAATGAATTGTAATAGGTAAGCTTCCTATCTCAAGGGAAATTTTTTTTGCGCATGTGGTCAAAATATCAAACACATGAATAAATGGCACTTGCTAGCCCAAACCTCTTGGAAGATCCAAATCCAGATCTGAAGTATAGCTACTAAGCATGCTTGAATAATGAGACTACAACCACAATATCAAGCAAAACTATGTTAACACTACAGAAATCTTCAAGTGATCTAAGGTAAGCTCATTGTATAACCAGCCATTAGCTAGGAAAAGCTAAATTCAACGAGAAAAGAGGAGGAAAAATTACCATTTCATTCATCAATATTCATAAAGCAAGTGGTACTATCCAAACTGTCAATTAGTTTTTTCCACCAATTGTAAGTATTAACAATGATTCCAACAAAGCATAATTCTAGAACAAATCTTAGACTTACATTTCCAAATGTTGATCTTCCCTGCGACTTGAGGACTGCCCCTATATTTTCCTTGAAAATGCAAATACAGAAGCAGTTTCATTCTTATTTCTTTCTTGGTCCTTAATGCCAATATTTAGGTCTCAAAAGGTCTTTACAGCTTGGTATGTCAGAAACGCCTCGAGCCTTGAGTGGAAATATATAATCTTTTCCGATATAAATCACTAAGACTAATAAAAAGATCTGAACCCATCATGAGATCATCACACACAACTTTTGCGAGGTGCCCAATGCAACACATCATACAGGATAAAGTTGTGTAATGTGAGACATGATTCAAAGCTCGTTATAGATGCTATCTACATAGTTATGTCAGTTTAAATAGAAGTTTGCACTTTGCACTTTGCACCAACACTCATACTGCTCTAGTTATCTTTTCATTTTTTCTTTCTTTAAATGATTGCATGCACCAATTGGAGGATACTCTTCAAGCACAAATTCAGGTGTTCATGAATATTTTACAAAAAATATTAACCAATACAAGAACATCCACAACTTACATGCCATCTTACATTTATATGTCTCATTGTGATATTTACAAGATATTGGCCAACTTTTTCTGCTTGATCGGCCCAACCCCCTTTTTTGCTCGGTCGGCCAACTTTTTCTAATCTGTCCTGAGCACTAGTTTGGGTCATTCCAAACTGTTGCAGAGCTCTCAGTAGTTGGCCAACTGAGCACAAAAAGTTGCCAACCGAGCAAGAAAAAGTTGGCCAACCGAGCAGAAAACATTGGTCAACTGAGAAGAAAATATTGACCGAGCGAGCAAGCAGAAAAGTGGGCCAACCGAGTAGAAAAAGTTGGCTAACCGCCCCGACCAAAATAATTGGGAGTACAAAAAATAGTCTCCGATCGGAACAAACAGAGAAGTCATTCCCTCTCTCTCTCTAAATAAATATATGCATTATGTTTGCTCACATTATAGGAGCACCTAAAAATAGGTTTAAAAAAAAGGTTGGATCAGACTACCTAAACAGTCTCTGATCTCACTCAACATAAGCAGTCTCCGATCGAGCAAGTTCAGAAGCCGGTCGGATCCGACTTAAGAAGTCTCCAATTAAGCAGAGTTCAGAGGCCAGACGGATCAAACTCAAGAAGTCTCTGGCCAAGCGAGTTCAGAGACTAGTCGGACCAGACTCAAAAAGTCTTCGAATGAGCAGAGTTCAAAGGATAATCGGATCATGAGATCATCATGTACAACTTTTGAGAGGTGCCCAATGCAACACATCATACAGGACAAAGTTGTGCAATGTGAGACATGATTCAGAGCTCGTTATATACGCTATCTACATAGTTATGTCAGTTTAAACTAAAGTTTCACTTTGCACCAACACTCATACTGCTCTAGTTATCATTTCATTTCTTTTTCTTTAAATGACTGCATGCACCAATTGGAGCTAGGCTTGTGAGGATACTCTTCAAGCACAAATTCACGTGTTCATGAATATTTTACAAGAAATATTAACTAATACAATAACATCTACAACTTACATGCCATCTTACACATATACGTCTCATCATGATATTTACCGAAGTAAGTATATCCTTTGAACTAAAAGGCAAAAGGGAAGGAGCAATGATAATGATTCAGTTTGAAGTGGAATTACCTCACCATGGTTCTTGGGAATCATGGTGGCCCTTGCAATTTTCTCCTCAATTAGATCCAAGGTCCCTGTTTTGTCTTCAAATGCACTTATAAACATGCCAGAGCTGATTAAAAGCAAAGCATGTCAGCAATAGGTTTGTCACTTATTGCAGACAACATGGCCAAAGGCAGGAAAGAAAGAAAAAGAAGAATGCACTTCCTGTACGTCACGTTGCCTATATGCTTGTCTATAGCACACTATATGTACATAAATTGTATATACCTTGTTCTAATCCCCTTGGTGTTCTCTGCAGTTTCTCCCTCACGTAAAGCCAAGGTTGATGGTGCAAGCTGGGCCTTTGCCATTTTAATCATGATTTGACATTGTGCTACAGTTGCGAAATGGGGAAAATATACTGCACGTGGTTTCCAGCTTAAAATCTACATAAGCAAATGTAAGACCCAAAGTAAATAATAGGGGGAAAATGTATGCCCCCCCCCCACCCCAAAAAAAATGTAAATAAGTGGCACCAGTAGTAAAGACATGTTGGCAATATCTCCAAGGAAAATTTCACAACCCATACTGATACTTGGGATTAGGTAAAGAAATATAGCAAAAGTTTGTGGGCCTACATGAATGTGTAAATGTTTCACATTTGTTCGGAGAAAGTTCCAAGTATCCTTGACTACTATTCATAAGAATTTATGTGTTAGTCATAAATGAGTTGCATACATTATGGTTTAGTTTAATCCGACGAAGCCAACAGGAATGAGTTGTTTTTATTAAGTAAAAAACAAAAATAACAACCCATCGCCTATCGAGTTCTAAATCTACACAAACCAGGAAGCTAAGCTGTGCAGTAAAAGAACGAAAAAGCATAGAGAAGATTCACAGCACATAGGTGGCGAATTGGGATAAAATGTATTTTTCACAGGAAGCCTACAATAAAAACTCCATGCTTGTATTAACTTTCCTGAAACAATAGTAGTTGCTACAAACTACAGGATTGTGAACCAACCCTCTTAACTCGCTTCATATATGAAACTTTGAGTACTCAGAGATGCTCTTGTTATTCCCAATAAGACAGCTCGGTAATTGATTGCTTGTTCCAAAGCACGCCCCATTCGTTCCACTCACACTTCTGTCCAGGAGGTTAAGAGTGTCAATCCTTGCCATACGCAAGGTTTGATACTTCTCTCCATTATGGGAGGCTTCGAAGTTTCTTCTTGAGTTGTACAATTGTACTCCATCTAGGGTGGTTGAAGGTGTGAGGTTTTTGGGCTTGCTTGTACACTTGTGGATATATCATTTTGGACTTCCTTTTACTTTCCAGTAAATGTAATTCTCATGATATGAGAATCTCTAAAGGTTGATGAAGACAACACTAATGGATTGGGGTTGAATGCCTGGATTGCGAAGATTTACTCGCACGCCTGGTAGCCATCAGGTAGTAGCAAACCTTTGTTTAGACCAATTTATTTCTCAAATTTTTAATCATCAAATTGTTCCTATAAGTGCTGCTAGTTTCATGAACTCTATTAACAAGTTCGTTTCATGGGAACAAACTAGGTTACGTGTAGTAACATTTAGCGACAGAGTTCATATCCAAGCAAGACCAATGTACAACGAAACAAGTAAGGAGCTCCAGTATTTCATCCCATCACTCACGTCAGCAAATTCCGTACCTAACACTAATTACAGACTGACAGACAGTTATTTCAAATCAATAGTTGAGAGTAGCTTTAGTTGCAGTTTTGCTTTGCTAGAACTTTACAAATGGGCTTAACAAGAGAGAGAAATCTAAGAACAACATTACAGCCACAAACGCTGTATCCAACACCAACTAGAAAAATTAAAACGCAGAACCACTTCAAATTCAAAGATACACAACAGTTGAGCACCAGTAGAACCTAACTATTCTGCCACAAAGTGTTAAAATGCGTAACAGAAAAATCAAAATGGATCACCTGAAAGGGAATCGAGGTGACGGAACTTTCACCGGTCTGGCCATGAGTCAAAGGATCAAACTCTACAGCCTCATCCACCAATTCCAGCAGCCTCGGAGTCGGCCGTAATCCAGATACACCTTCCTGCTCACGATCAATCCAAATTTCACAAATTTATAAAAGCAAAGATGAATGAATTGATTATCTTGCGGAATTGTGTGTGCATATAAAGATGGAAGCCTAAGTAGTGAAGAAAGGGAATAGATAGACCTGAGAGAGGAGCATAAAGCCGAAGAAGCCGGCTAGGAAGAAGAAAGAGCATAAGAGGAAGACAGCAGGTAACCCTAGCTTTGATCCGAAGCTCCACCAACTACTTCCTACTCTACCTCTGATTTTCATTTTTTCCATCAGTGTAACTGATCCCCTCTCTCACTCTCTTCAACACTCGGCACGAGAGAGAGAGGATGGTCACAACTGAGTTCGCAGGCGGCGGGAGATGGGCATGCCCTATTGTGCGGGGGAATGAATTCTCCCAGGTTTTAGGTGGTCGATTTTTGGCCGGACGAAGGACGTGAGAGACGAGAGGGATAGAGCAAGGTGGTGGTTTGTTCTTAAACTCATTTTGAGTGACCCATTCTCTCCATGCTTGAGCTTTTGTAAAAGTTCCACTTTTTTCTTTTTCATAATCATTTCGAAAGCTTTTTTGTCGGTTGATATGGGCGGAAGCCAAGTGCTATTCTAGTCATAATATTATCATTTATCACCTTCACTAGATGGTCCTAATACCTATTTGTGGCCTCTTTTCGAGCCGTTTCATTCTTCAATGATTGAAATTATTTTATTTTGTAAATATTAATTAAATTAAAATCTAAATTTACGGGTTATCAGAAAATATTATTTACACACATTTATCTTAATAAAATTGTGCAAACACTGAATTAAAACTTGTAGGATATGAATTCTACAAAAATAATATTCGAAGGAATATTGTTGAAAAGGTTAATAGCAGTGAACTCTAGTTAGCCAAAAAAAAAAGAAGGAGAATGAGAAAGGGTGAAGAATGAGACAAACATTGAAGAAAAGAGAATGACATAATCTCAAACTCCAAATTGGGTGTAGGAAGTAGCTATGTGACAAGCTTTAGATAGAAAACCAAAGAGTTGTGAGAAAATTTCTCTATAACCAATATATTGTCTCTCACTAAGAGCGAAGATGTCTAATCAATCTTGACTTGATATGGGGTGTCTAGAATTTATAAGAGCACTAGGCTCATACTTTGGTGTCAGGTGTTTCAATACTTGTTTAGCACTTGTTCATTTCTCAAAATGTCTAGTAGCGATACTTACTACTGTTGTGTTGGTTCCACGAGGGTAGTGGGTGTCACGGTGAACCTCTCTCCTTTAAAGACATTGATCTACTAACCCCTTTTCTTTTTTGTAAGATGGAGTTGAGAGACCATGTACTCGGCCCCTCCCCGATCGTCGTCGTCCAACTTCTGCTACCCTCTCACCCAAGCCCTGCCATTGCGGCTCGAGTAGATATGCATTAGGATTGAAATTATAAATTCAGGGTTTTTTCTCGATCGTGCCTTTGACCGCCCCCTTGTTCATCCTCTAGCTATCTAGCTTGGCTATGGTTGGTGTTGATCCTCAGTTTGTGGCCTCAGGCTTTAGCGGTGCTTGGATTGCACCCCCTGACCTTATCGGATTGTGGCTTCCCGACCCTACTAGTTTTGTAGGGCTCATCTTGGGAGACCTCTCTTGACCCCCTCACGGGATACCATTGATTGACCGGCAAAAGTGTCGCTGATGCGCCAGCCAAATCAGTATTTTAATTTTGTAAAACTGATCTTT
>JABCMJ010005703.1:0-24661 GCA_014822125.1 Arbutus unedo
TTTAACGGTGATGATAAATGTTGTGCTTAATAATATTGAAATGAGTAGCGATTTTTGGAGTGAAACCTTACTTACCGCCACTTATATTTTGAATCGAGTACCGCTCAAAAAGTCAAATATTACTCCATATGAATTTTGGTCAAAAAAGAAACCTAACCTAAGTTGTTTTAAGACTTAGGAATGCAGGACAATGGTTAGGTTGTCCGAACCTAAAAAAAAGAAATTAGGTGAAAAAAAATTGAGTGTATATTCCTTGGATATGCTTTACATAGTAGTAAGGCATATAAGTTTCTAGTGGCCGAGCCAAATGATGTTCTTTCTATAAACACCATCATTGAGTCTTGAGATACAGTATTTTATGAAACTATGTTTGATAGAATTCCAGGGTTAAAGTCAAGTAAGGACTTAGAGTCTAACAAAGACTCAGACTCATTACCCTTGATGTCCAGAGAGGACAATGAACCTATACAAGTCTTGTACGAGGATAATGAATCTGTGAAATAGGTTGAACTAAGACGGAGCAAACGAGTTCAGAAAAATAAACGTTTGGTCCTGACTTTGTAGTTTATCTAGTAGAAAGTACTCGAGAAATTACATATTATCACAATGTATTTTTACTACATGTGGAAACAAATCCATTGACATTTGAGGTAGCTATGAAATTTCAAGATGTTGCCTTCTGGAAGAAGGCTATACAAGATTTCGATACATATGTTCCAGTTGCTAGAATTTCAACAATAAGAGTTCTAATTACTTTTTCTACAATTTATAAGTTTGAGATTCACCAAATGGACATGAAGAATGCATTCCTGAATGGTGAGTTAGATGAAAAAATCTATATGCAGCAACCAGAGAGTTTTGTGATACAAGGCTAAGAACATAAAGTGTGCAAGCTTATTAAGTCACTTTATGAACTTAAATAAGCACCTAAGCGGTGGCATGAGAAGTTTGACAAAGTTATTTTGTCAAATAGCTTTAGAATAGACTAATCTGGTAAATGTGTGTATATCAAGTTCAACGAAAAACGTGGTGTGATTATCTATTTGTACATAGACGATATGCTCATATTTGGTACAAATCTAGAGAGCATTTAGCGTACAAAGGATTTTCTTTCAGCTAACTTTAGCAAGAAAGATATGAGTATCGCCAGAGTTTGGTTCGCCGAAGAAAGTTGTCGTCGTTGGGGTTGGATTCGTCGGAAATGGGAAGGAAACCCCTGCCGTCTTTGGTTGATTTAGCCTTTAGGAGATGAAGCCTAACTGTATAGGGATTGAGAGAGGAGAGAGGTTTTTTTTAATCTCAACCATTTGATTTTAACGGCTGAGATGATATGTTTTTTTTTATGTATCTCCGGATCCGGCTCGATATATATACATACATATATACATGTATATATATGTGTGCGCACGCGCACACACACACACATACACACACACACACACACACATATATATATATATATACACACATACACACATATATAGATACGTAAAAGAATTGTGGGAATAAAAATATCACATGTGAAATATGAAAAGTATTTTGAATTTGAATTCAAAAAAAAAATCATACCTTATATATTTTGGTTGTTCAAAAGTAACATATATCGTTTTATTATTTTAATGACAAACCGACAAATATTTATCACTTGGCACGCTCAGAAGGATCCTTAAAAAAAAATTGTGCTTAATATAGATTTTTCAACAAAACAGTGGGTCAATAATAATCAACAAATTGTATATTTGTAATTAGTTGTATTTCATAGTACGGAAGTAGCTTTGTGGAGAGGTGGTGGCGAAAGTGATGATCACGGAGACAGTAGTGGGTGTGGGCGTTAGAGATTGATTGGCTTCTAAGACAAGGCAACATCAAGTGGGCAGAAGACTCTTTTATGCTTCGGTTGATAGATGGTAATCATTCTCTCAGGGTGGTAATTATTATGGTATGCTTCCCCCGCTATAGAAAAACCCGTAGCTTCTCCAGTCAGGCATATTAACAGAGACAAGCTACACAACACCACCACATATCCTATTTCCATTTTCTATCCTTAAATCACCTGAGGAATTTCCCATACCAAGAAATTACCTTTTAATTCTGCTTGGGGGGGTGTGGGGAGAGTGTTGTGTTGGTGCAAAGAGAAGGGCTGCAAAAACAAGTCATCTTCTGAAAAGGGTGCGGGAGATAGATACTGGGCATGGCGGTCATCCGCCAGTTGCTGTGCTTTCTTGTATGGTGTGTTGGGATTCAAGTCATCTCCTCTCTCACGGATCCTCGCGACGGTAACTAGTCTCTCTCTCTCTCTCTACAAGACTACGTCAATTCATGCTTGCACATGCTATGCTCGTAGACTGTTCTGAGCTGTCTTGTATTCACTGTTAATTTTTCTCTGTCTTCATTTTTTGTGATGGGTTTCGACTTCATTTGTGAGATACCATTCAAAAAGAGAAACAATTTGAATTTAACAAGTGTTCTGTTGTTCCAGGGCTTCATGCCTTATAAATGCTCCTTTGGCTACAAAATTTAACAAGTGTATGTTCTGTTGTTTGCCAGCTTTTTTATAAGAAAGAAAATGTAGTTGGACAATGTAACATCTGAGATTTTTTACTAGAGACTAAGGTCTAAGAGTAGCTTTCCTGAAAGGGTGATGGTAGATAATGACCATGAGCTGGTTTTACCACATCAGAAACAGGTTTCCCATCATTTCAAGCATGCTATGGCACATTCAAGACTCTAAAATCCCACAAAATTTTCACAATAATAGTGGCTCTGAACTGCATAAAGCATGACTAACTATGTCAAAATGACTCTTATTTAGTGGACTCTTATTTCATTGGATGATTATTTGGTGGAGATATCGACCAAAATGCCTTTTATCGAGTTCTTCACATGACAAGGTAGTTGATTCCTTAGTGCCATGAACATGAAAAAAGGCGCGCAATTCTTGGACTGTGGCTATGGCATCTCTAGTATTGTAATATTCCTATGCAAATGACAAAACTTCATCATAATTTCTCCTATTGTTCATTAGATCTCTTAGAAACTTCACTTTTTATACAATCCGAAACCCAGACAAGGGAATGGAGCAATGGCTTTTCATATATATGGTGGATGGAAACATGTAATAGTTTAACTTGTTGACAATACTTTTAACTTACAAACTGTTCTAAGATCTAACACTAATGTCTAAAAAAAGCAAAAAAAGACTCTTCCTTCCAATATTTCTCTCCAATTTTACAGGTTTAACTTTCAATCCCAGAGCTAGGAAAACCCTCTTTCTTATGGTATACAACCACATAACTCCCTTATCCGTTTATGATATTTCATTTACCGATGCAGGAATTTTTTCCGACCACCCACCTAAGAGAGCTGTAAAGTTGTTTGCCACCATATTTTAACAAGAAAACTAGTAGGAGATTTTAAATTCGTACTAAGTTCCATGCAATGCATCCAATTCTACATCATTAAAAACCTAGTGACAAACCTAAAATGATGGTGGTGCAGCTGCTGTTCTCAGATCCTTAAAGGACCTGTGGCAAAACACTCCACCAAGCTGGAGAAAGTCGGGCGATCCTTGTGGCACACCGTGGGAAGGGGTCACCTGCAACAACTCAAGGATAACTGCATTGTAAGTACTTTTTTACGCCTCATTTCACTTCATCATAGTATTTGAATGTTAGTTCAGCTAGTATTCAGTATATTGTTCCTTTATGGCTCATATACAATTCCCAAACTATTGGGGCAACCCATCTAATCATGTATATCCATTATTGCAGGGGATTATCGACTATGGGTCTCATTGGTAAACTAAGCGGTGATATTGGGGGGCTCACTGAACTGAGATCCTTGTGAGTCTTTTTTTTATTTCCAATATTAACTTGATGAAAAGACTAATCCGCTAGGTTGCAGCAACTTATTTCAGCACCAAAGGCAACAATTTTCCTATCCATACACACGTTCCAGAAACATTCCAAAACTGATTGTTAATTCCCTTGTTGTCCTTGATGTTCCTTAAGTCGCATTGTTCATTTGCTTAAGTTAGAAAGCAATTGTTGCAGGGACTTGTCATTCAACAGAGGCCTCACAGGCTCCCTCTCTTCTAGTTTAGGTGAACTGCAAAAGCTGAACATATTGTAAGACTAAATCACCTACTAAACTTCTGTTTTATTGCTTGTGTGTTCCTTTCAATCTATGTGAATCATACCCATATAAGTAACTCTTTTACTTTGTGTATTATAGAATTCTCGCTGGATGTGGATTTAGTGGCAATATCCCAGATGAATTGGGCAATCTTGCAGAACTTTCCTTTTTGTGAGAAGTGCTAATTAATAAGTTTCCTTTCCTTTTGTTGGATACTAAAGAAATATGTTCTTTTACTAAATTAAACACTCTGCATCCACAGGGCTTTAAATTCAAACAATTTCACTGGAAAAATACCTGCTTCTTTGGGGAATCTCTCTAAGCTTTATTGGCTAGACCTGGCAGATAATCAGTTGACAGGACCACTCCCTATTTCAACAACCACCACCCCAGGCTTGGATCTGCTGAAAAAAGCAAAGCACTTGTGGGTATTTTTAGATGTTGACAGAGCTAAATCATCGCACAACTTTCGATGGCACATAAAATTGCCTAATTTGTGTGAACTTGCAGCCATTTCAATAAAAACCAGCTTTCAGGCCCAATTCCAGCCGAACTTTTCAGCTCGGATATGGTACTGATACATGTGTAAGTTAATACAAACACCCACTTGCTTTTTTGTTCTGATTTTTAAAGAGAAGTCTCACATCACTTGGGTACGAATGTAATGTGAAGTATATAAGTTTGAGAGCACCCTCAATTCAGTAGCTAGTTTTTTTGATCGAGTTCTATCAAAACCATGTAACATTGTATTAGAGTCGAAGTAACAGGGACGGGAAGGTTGCTCATATCCTCCTTTTAACAGTTGTTGTACTCCAATGACAGACTCTTTGACGGAAATCAAATAAGAGGGAATATTCCAGACACGTTAGGACTTGTTCAGACTCTTGAAGTTCTGTGAGTAGACTATATATGCCCTCTATAATTCATCTTTTCTTACTGTTTCAACTTTTCTTATAAATAATTATCTTGCTTCCTTATGTTGGTTCAACTTCCAAGTCGGCTAGACAGAAATGACCTGATAGGAGCTGTGCCATCAAACCTCAACAACCTTACAAATATAGTTGAACTGTGAGTACTACTTCTAGTATCAAATGCAACGGTAGTGGTTATGGTATAGTGAATGAGTGGTCGGCCAAGACTTTCCCTGATGATCCATTTTCTCTTGTAGGAATTTGGCACACAATAACCTGTCCGGCCCATTCCCAAACTTGGCCAGAATGGACTCGCTTAATTATGTGTAAGCAAATAGCAACAAAATCCACGTTATCATAATTTTCTAGCTACAAATTGTATCTTTATAGCATTGTGGATAAATGTACTATGTTTTTGCCTCATAGGGACTTGAGCAACAACTCATTTCAAAGGTCAGAAGCTCCGACTTGGTTGTCAACATTACAATCACTCACTACCCTGTGAGTTTCCCACATTATACTAAGAAAAGAATGATAATTTTCTTGAACTTGTTATTCCTATTAAGGATTTTGTCTTGGTTCTCAGGGTCATAGAATATGGTTCTCTTCAAGGACCAGTGCCACAGAGCCTTTTCAGTATGCCTCAGATACAACAAGTGTAAGTTCTTATGATTGCGCTTTTGAGCATTCAAACTAAGTCCTAAGTAAGGTCCGCATATAAATGAAGAGTTACCAATTTAGTTTATAAAGAAAACTAGAAAAACAAAATATCAGATTTTCTAAAATTCATGTGAATGTTTACAGGAAAATTAGGAACAATGCATTCAATGACACATTGATCATGGGTAATATCATCAGCCAGCAATTGCAGCTTGTTGATTTGCAGAACAACCAGATAACCACTATTACTATTGGTTCTGGATTTACGAACACACTAATGTGAGAGCTGTTGCCTCCTTAATTTTGACTAGTAACAATGATAAAACGTATTTTGACAACCAAACATCGTTCATTTCTGCATTTCAGACTTATTGGGAACCCCGTGTGCACCACAGCTCTAGCGAATACAGAATACTGTCAGCTTGAACAACAAACTGCAAGGCCTTATTCTACCAGCCTGGCTAACTGTGGGACCAAATCTTGTTTGTCCAACCAGAAGCTCAACCCGCAGAGCTGCGACTGTGCTTATCCGTATGAAGGGACGCTGTATTTTAGAGGACCCTCATTCCGGGAGTTGTCTAATGTTAACATGTTCCACTCTCTGGAAATGAGCCTGTGGGCGAAATTAGGCCTCACTCCGGGCTCAGTTTTGTTGCAGAACCCTTTCTTTAATATGGATGACTATCTTCAGGTGCAGTTGGAACTGTTTCCATCCAGTGGAAAGTACTTTAATAGGACAGAGATTTTGAGGCTTGGATTTGCTTTGAGTAATCAAACTTACAAGCCTCCTTCAGAATTTGGACCCTACTATTTTATAGCATCTCCTTACTTTTTTCCAGGTAAATTATATTTACGTAATTTTCACTACTCACTAAATTTGGAGCTAACGAAGTTCAAAAAAATCTGTCAGATGAACATGGGGGGACTTCTATTAGCTCAAATGCAATTATCGGGATAGCAATTGGCTGTGGCATTTTGGTCCTGGTGCTTGTTGGACTCGGGACATATGCTATTCGGCAGAAGAAACGTGCTGAAAAAGCTATTGGATTGAGCAAACCATTTGGTATTTTTTCAACTAGCTGAAAAAAGAAGTGGAAAACATGTGCATTTTGTACCTATTTCGAAGAAATGCGAACGTTATAAATTTGTTGAGTCATATTCTTCTCTTACGTGTTCCAGCATCATGGGCTCCAAGTGGAATAGACAGTGGTGGTGCACCACAATTAAAGGGAGCTAGATGGTTCTCTTATGATGAACTGAAGAAGTGCACCAATCATTTCTCTGGAAGCAATGAAATTGGATCTGGAGGCTATGGGAAGGTAAACGACCATGTCAGTGGTTCATATGGAGGAAACCTGCTTAAGTGAATACCACTTATTTTCTTCCTCGGTTGTCTGTAGGTATATAAAGGGCTACTCTCTGGAGGGCAGTTACTCGCAATCAAAAGAGCACAGCAAGGTTCTACGCAGGGTGGGCTTGAGTTCAAGACTGAAATTGAGTTGCTTTCGAGAGTTCATCACAAGAACCTTGTTGGCCTTGTTGGGTTCTGTTTCGAACAAGGAGAACAGATGTTGGTATACGAGTTTATGCCCAATGGGACACTCAGGGAGAGCTTGTCCGGTAATCTACCTTACTTATAATGTGTTTGATGGTGTTCAAACTGAAAGAAAGGCCATACAAGTAAACTTTCTAGTATACTAATGACTAAAACCTTTTGAGATATTGAAGAAAAGCAAAAGGTTACATGCAAAAAGCAATTGCTAGGATGGCCACTGGTTTAAAACTCGACCAATTGACCTTGAGATGTGTTCGAACAAGTTAGTAGCCAAATTCAGCATATAAAGCTAAAGGTTAGGTTTGTACCCAATCTACCCCTGCCAAACCTCCATTAATGAAAACTAAACTGGGTAAACAACTGCTCAAACTAGAATCAATACAACCCAAGTGCTAAGCTAACTCTGTTAACACCACCTGAATTTTACTGTGCATTTCATGTGTTGCAGGGAGATCGGGCATTCATCTAGATTGGAAAAGGAGACTTCGGATCGCTCTTGGTTCAGCTAGAGGATTAGCTTATCTTCATGACCTTGCGGATCCTCCAATAATCCATAGAGATGTAAAATCCTCCAATATTCTGTTGGATGAAAATCTAACAGCAAAAGTTGCAGATTTTGGATTGTCTAAGCTGGTTTCAGACAGTGGAAAAGGACACGTTTCAACTCAAGTTAAGGGCACATTGGTGAGCATTATTTCACCCTGAATATCTCTTACTTCGTAAGTCTCACATATAGGAGACCATGTTTCCTGGTTTTCACGTTTTCTTGTAGCTAATTGCAAGTTAGCATCCTTTCCAAATCTATGCATAACAAGATCTCAGTTGACATTTCTTCCGCACGCTTTCTAGCTTTAGGCTTACAAATACAAAATATAAATACCTGAAATTTCAGCTACAGTCTATGGTTTTTTTACAAGATTTGCTCAACCATGGCGATCATCATTGTCCCCCACATGATGTGCACCATCCACATTTTGGCCACGTGTATGATCATCTTAATCAAACAGGCAGAGACTTGTGTGGCTTGTATCATCACTAAGCTATCCTAATCCTCAATATAAAATTGAACGCAGTGGTTTAAATGACGTACGCAAACATAAACATAATTAGAATTTACAGCTATTGTGCTGCCAACTGACTTTTTTTCCTGGTTTTCTTAAATTCCGTATTACATGTTGTGAATGTATTTCCAATGGAAAATTAGTTTCCCTTTTCAAATTGGCAAGACATCCTTATTGGAATCAAGATTGGTAACAGGTGCAGATTTTTTGTTTCTAATTTTTCTTCTCCTTCCATTCATTTGACTGTATAGCTACATTTTCTAGGTTGGAGTATTAGGACTTGCCTTTTGTCTACGAGGTTACGGTCTCATCTCCGTGGAAAAGATTTTAGGTTTTGACATTCTCCATTCCCTACACAATGTCTCTTGGAATCATAAAGGCTTGAACTAGAAGAATTTTCTCGTATATTGGGCCTCACAGCCAAACCTATTTTCACTGGAAACCAATTGTGCACCTTCAGCAAAAAAATACAATCAGGCCACCAAGAATTTTGCAGATGGCATATACTTCATCCAACTCTGCTCTACTAAGAAAAATTGCGTTGAAGATTCATATAGATTTTGTGTTTGTGAAAACTAGTGAAGGTTTCAATGCTCTAACAACATCATTTAAATTACAGGGTTACCTAGATCCTGAATACTACATGACTCAACAATTGACTGAGAAAAGCGATGTGTACAGCTTTGGCGTGGTGATGCTTGAGCTAGTAACAGCTAAGCAACCCATTGAGAAGGGAAAGTACATTGTACGCGAGGTGAGACTAGCAATGGACAAGAATAATGAAGAGGACTATGGCTTGAGGGAGTTCATGGATCCAGCCATTAGAAACATGGTGAATCTCACAGGGTTTTGGAGGTTTGTGGAGTTGGCAATGCACTGTGTGGAAGAATTGGCTGCCGATCGTCCAACCATGAGTGAAGTAGTGAAGACACTTGAAACCATTTTGCAGAATGATGGGTTTAATACAAACTCAACATCTTCTGCATCGTCTTCTACCACGGAGTTTGGATCAATAAGAAGTGCTCCCCCTAGACACCCTTACAATGATGGCATGCCTAAACATGATGCCTACAATGATGGTACACCTAAACACGATGCCTACAATGATGGTACACCTAAACACGATGCCTACAACGATGGTACGCCTAAAAACGATGCCAATGATACTGCTGATGCTTTTGAATACAGTGGTGGATACACGATCTCAGCAAAAGTCGAGCCCAAGTAGTTAGCCAAGGGCCTCATACTCTTCTTCTTCGACAAAATTTGTGCCTTTACAAATTTGTGTTTTTGGTACATGTATGAAACTGCTATGCCTCTAATACATTTACACATTCTACTCGAGTACAATGTGTATTTTGCTAATTTATGTGTCGTGGAGTATGCATGGGCCGAGCCACGTTTGTGGCAAGGGGTCACTCCCCACGGCGTTGTAAAATTTGTCAGCCATAGATATAAGTTTTAATTAAAATTTCAAATATAGGTTAGAGGGTTAATTAATTACTCAAATTTAGCTCCACGTATATTAAAAAGTTATCACAAAAAAACCACTAAAACTACGAAATTTGCCATTTTTCTAAACATTGCTAGATAGTTGATTCCACTTAAAAATCCTTGCTCCGCTCCTTTGAATATGTTCATGCCTTGTGCATTGATTTTCGGGTGATTAACAAGATATCTAACGATCAAGAACAAGTATCTTCTTGAATTGTAGACTTCTTCGCCCTAATTAATAAGCGCAAGATACTTGTCGAAGTTCTGCAAACGAGTACGTATACCATTAAAATATCCTCTCCCCGCAAGAATCTCCCATCTTTTGATGGTTTAACACCTTGTATAGTCCATTAGCCAATCTCAAGGATAAATGAAGTGATCCGGTCCTCTCTCTCTCAATCACACTGCCCTCCATCTCTAACTCAGTTGAGCAAAAAGTTACCCACCTTAATTGGCAAATGAATTGAAACAGGGGAAGGACCGTTAAGATTGTACGGGAACACTAGCAACAGAACGATGTTACGTAGAATCACTCTCGTGTACCTCATCAAAGGTAGATCCACTACAGCTTCCTGCATAACGATTCTTTATATTGAAGGCACAATAGATTTTTGGGTTGTTTTATTCATCTTCGCTTGAGTTTAAGGTCGTGGGACACTGTTACAGTGATTGGGTTATAATAGCAATGTTATGAATGGTGCTATACGCCAAGTAGAATAATCTACACTATTTTACTTTTATTTTTTGTAATTTTTTAGCATTAATTCAATTAACCAATTATTCCAATACCCCTTTTAAGATATTATTGTCATTTTTCGTCATTAGAGAATTATCTGACCGTTCCTCAAAGGTTCTAACGGAGATCCAAATTAAGATGTCTACAACCTATTCGATGAATGGCTGATAAAGCAATTTAGAGTTGCACCACACCAATCGGCTTTTGCACTTGTTTCAAGGTTGTGGGTCTTTCCAATTTAGTTTTTGAATCGTAGTGATTTGGTTCGGATTGGCTTTAATTCTTGCCCACGCACGAGATAATTGAGGAACTTTTTGAAACTAATGCCACACGCACACTTCAAGGTGGTTACTATTAACTTATATTTCTTTAAGATGTCAAAGACCTCGTGTAGGTTGAACAATTGGTTCTCTTTTGCGATACTCTTTACGACCGTATCATCAATATAAGCTTCCACTCTGTTGCCGAACTCCATTGAACATCTTGGTGATCATCTTTTGATAGATCGCTCTGACATTCTTAAGGCTAGATGACATTATTTTGTAACAGTAAAGGTCCATTAGTGTAATGAATGTTGTCTTGCCCTGATTCGAACCGAACATAGCAATGGAATAACATAATAAAACCCAACGTAAATATATCTCCAAAAAAAAAAAGAGTTTCTACTCTACTAGTCAACTATCACAATAATCAAATAAAGAATCTCTCAACTTAAACATGAATTAACAAAAACTGGCTCACAATACCCAAATAAATAAACCATGTCTAAATCATCTAAAACATAAATATAATGCTACTAAATAAATCTTAACTCGCATGCTGTGTCATCTTCAAACTTGAGGCCTAAATCCTCGGCTCTATATCATTACCTGTAAATTGTTATTTTAGAGAAAAACATATGTCGGAACTCCAATAGAAAGTTATACCGAAAATATCGACATATTGAGTAAAACAGGCGAATATCAATGATATATTGTGAAATAAAAGACAATGTACACAACAGAATAAATAACCAATGCTATCATACTCAACATGTGACTCATGCATAATTTCTACGGTCTTGCACTGTGGGCTACCCACGTCGGGGATTCTTGGGCCACCTCTTAACCTCTTAGTTTCACGGTCTTTCACTGGAGGAATCGCAAAGACTCCAATTCGAGTTCACAAACTGCTCCAACTATCGGGCCATCTCCTACCCTATACCCGACATCCATGCATGCTCATATGTACCAATATTTACCAATTTCAAACTTAAACAATAGCCATAAATGGACCGAAAGACAAGAAACCAGCAGGAAACTAAAAATATAAACTTTCTATTTTTCAACAGGTCGATTGAGCAGTCAGGAGCTTGTTCAAGCGGTCAAAGCAAGCCTATTGTCCAAAAGAAAACGCCGAAATTTTAAAAAGGTTGCTCGAGCAACCTAGGTAAATTTTCAAGTTATGTTCTGTCGAACATACCTCATTTTTTACCTTCGTTTCTGCAACCTAACTGTTCAATATGCTTGAAATCCTCACACAACATGTATGACTCGATCACACACTAAAAACAACATAAATACCAATGAAACTAACAAGATATATGCAATAGTTCAATGTAAATTAATATGAAATCCTAACTCAAACGATAAAAAGGCAGAATGCACTTGTTTGATTGAAAATCCCTCGAATAGTCACTCAATTGATTCTGGGCTCTACGTGAAGGTCTCAACGCCCTCTACAAATTTTTAATTGGTCTCGTCACACGAATCCACCGTCAAGGAGCCCGTTCTCCTTCTTCAAGCAATTAGGATTTAGAGATCTCTTTAAAAAAAGCTGTGAATTTTTAATAAAAACTAATTTTAGGGTTTTTTAATCTTTTTATAATTAAAATTCAACTAATTACGTTAACTCCCTTGAACTCTCACAACCCTCGCATCAAGTCTCAAAGTTCTAAACCAATACATCCAAATCACAATTAGGCATTAATCATAACATCACGACGTGCTAGAATAGACCGAAAGTAAATAAAAATAGAACATCGAATCTCAGGTCCTTATAGATTTGATAGTGGCCTTAGTAGGCATACATAAAACTCGTGTGTATATGTGTGTCCAGTTGTGGTGTCTGCAACCTGGTCAATCTGGAGAATAGGGAAACTACCTTCCGACATGCGTCGTTGAGGTTGGTGTAATCTACACACACTCCACTTTTTGTTTTTCTTATTGTCCACTATGGTGGTGCCAAGCCAAATGGGATGAAGCAACTTCCAACATGCGATCAACCTATCATCATTTCCTATGTGTAGGTGAGATCCAACCAACGTCTCTTTAAGATGACTAGCCATCATGATGGTCGACATTGAGGCGTTGACAAATGAATTCGGGGTTGATGCCTGACATCTTGTTCGGGCTCCATGCAAACACCTCATATTTTTCTTCAAAAAAATTCATCATCTGTTTCTTCTCTTCCCCAGTCAACAACGAGCCGATCAGAAAGAATTTGTCCTTGTCGTTTTCATCTAGCAGGACGGTTACCAAGTCCTTCTATGGTTTGTCCGCTACAAGGGCACCAACCTTTTCCAAGATTAGCATGTTTGTAAATTCGACCCAATGAACTTGGTATGTTGTGGTCTTACTTTTAACAGCAAGATGTAACACTATTTGGTTGCCACCTGGTCTCTATACAGATTCCCAACCTCATCCTAGTCAACATGTGGAAAAACTTGATGGTAAGTCAAAGCGACTCCCTCCAATTTATGCACTCAATCTCTATCGACTATCACATTGTAGGACGAGGAAACATCGACAATGACAAACTCTGTTAGCAAGGTTATCATGTTCGTGATGACAGAGATGGTGAACCTGCCAATGGACCAAAATGGAGCGCCATATAACCAAGAAGTAGGACTTCGGTTGCAGGTTCGACTTTGTATACCCCATCTACTTGAATAATGAGTAGTACATCACCTCGGCCAAGTTCTCGAGGTCAATAAGTAGCCTCTTCATATTGCAATTTTCCATTTTGATGGTCACAACCAAATCGTCATTGTGCAGGTGTTGAATCCTCCCAAGATCTTTGCTGGTGACACATATGGTATGATCTAGATCAGCTCGACACTTCTTGGGGGCCAGTTCTACCCTCGTCATTTCTTTTTCAGAGACTGCCATTTTTAGTTTGTTTTTTAGCTCTTGTTCGACATGTTGATCCACCATCCTATGGATCACGTGGATTGTTCTGGTCCCCTCCATCTCTTTTGCCCAGCTTTTGTCTTTTCCTCATCAATGTACTCCCTTAAATGGTCAGCCTCAATGACCTTTTCTAGGTGGGATTTGAATGCTTTGCAGTTGGTGGTCAAATGCCCTATGTCCTTGCGATATAAGCATCGTAGCCATTGGTTCTTGAATTTGTGTTTGCCTATTTGCTTGTTTGGCCATCTAAAGAACGACTCATTTTTTATGTTGTAGATAAGCTAGTATAAAGAGATCTTGAAGACTGTCATTTCAACAACAAACTTGCTGGTTTGAGCTTCATGGTGCTCTCCAGTTCAGACGACGATAGTCTTTTGCCGATGCTCACCCGACCTTTTGTTCCTTCCAAATGAATTTTGTTCAACATGCTTCCTTTTTCCCTTGGCCTCCTCCAATTGAGCATGTAGCTTGATTCAGCTCATAACCTCGTGTATATTGATTGGGAAATGACCAAAAGATCCTCAAAGATTTAGCTCTTCGATCTAGACTGAGCTTGAATGACGTCACGGGTATTTTCAAATCGCATACCTCTATCCCATTATAGAAATCATATTAGCAAACAACGTACTACCTCATTGATTCAGTTTTTGCTTTTCTAAGATCGAGAAAAGCGTCAACTTCTTTCTTTGCCTTTGTACTAGTGGTAAGTCGAGCTGAGAAAGTCATGCACAAGTCATTCTAACATGAGATTGATCCCTGCTGCAATTTATCAAACTAGAGGAGGTTGAGCTCTCTAAGATGAAACGAGAAGAACTTGCACATTATAATAACATTTGGATATGCGGCTAATCTTTTGGATGCTTATATGCCCTCCTTGTTGCGATCTAATTGCTTGGATATGCAGCTACCAATTGTCTGCGAGCCATTTCTCACCCAGATGGGATGTTATCCACCTCTTGATCCCCGATCTATTGAAGGGCTGGGACCCTCTGTCATTCCTCCTGACGCGTGCCTAATTGTCGATTAGGAGTTGGAGTACGCATACACTGTTGCTCTTCGTTTCCACCCCCACAACTATTTGTCTTGTTGGTGCAACTATCAAGTCTACAACGTACTAGCACATGCTCAATTTGCTCCTAATGGTTTCTCACCATGGAAGGCGCTCGATAGCCAGTGCGATCTCTCCTTTGAGTGCAGCTTCGGCTAGAGCGTTGTTTCGTTAGACTTCAACCTAAAGTTTAAGAACTTTCTAGAACAGTTTATCCAGGGCCTGATCTACCTTTTCTAGGCCCTCATTTAGGCCCTAGATATAGGCCCTCATGAACAACCTTTGGGCACCCTACGGAGAATGGGATCTTTCATCCTCAATCCCCTGGATTATAAGGGGCCTTTGTCCCTGGATACCAATGGTCCTACAATGCCTCCATCCCCGAGGGGTTCTTTTCTCACCAACCCTGATTGTTGTAACCTCTTTGAGTAAGAAAGAACCTGTCATAATCAAATAATCTCTTCAAGGGAGTCATCAATTCTGTGGTTGCTAGATCCTCTGTTTCGATCCAATCCAATCATCCCTCCTCGGTTCATCTCCTTCCTAATAGTATGCAAGAGAAGCAACTCGTTAGTGTCATCCGATTGATACTAGCCAAAAGACACTCTAATGCTTAAGTTATGTCTCGATCAAAGAGAAAGAAGTACAACATAGTTTTAGCACTTTTTATTAAAGCATACATTTCTACGATTTAGCGCCATTGTTTCTAATTTTTCACGAAAATTGTGCTTCTTATCAAGGCCTAAATTTTGACCGATTTAGATATTTGTTGTTGATCTTGGGGTAAGCTAACAGCCCAAAACTAAATCAAACTGGAGGTTGGTGATTGGACCAAAGCCTGGTCTGAATTTTCCAGTGTAATCAATTGAATTGCATATGCAACTGAACCAATTTTGTATCTACACGTACACGCTATGTTGATGGCAATGTTGCAACTTTTTAAGTAAGAATTACATAAATAATTTGCAGTTTTAAGTTTTCTTTTTAAAATCAACATGAGCTCCAAATTTCGTAAAAAATAAAGACATCGGCTCTGAAGCTTGTTTCTAAACACAATTTGAATCGATGACTATTGACAAATACATATGGAGCATACGTAAGGGCTTATGAAGTGAAGGTAGCGAGGGGAAAAAAAAACTCTATTTGCCCCATAATTCAATCCCAGAAGTTGTCCCAATGTTCAAAATAAAAGGCTGAGATATATTTGGGCCAATTTCTGTACCTTGAATCGCAGCCTTCCATTTTGAATCTTGGAATAGTTTTTAGGATTGTTTTCTGGTTCTTTAGTATAATATAGTTGGAGAGAGAGAAGAAGAAAGAAAGGAGAAGAAAACAAAACAAAGTAGGATTACAAGAATAAGAAAATGGATTTCAAGTGAGTAGGGAATTCATGGGGTACTTAAGAAAAGACGGTCTCCAAGCAGAAGCTGTGAGCAGGCAAAGGTCCTTCCAACCAAGCTTGAGGGTTCCAATGTCCTCAACCAGAGTGTAACCATCAGAAGGGAACATTCCTAAGAGGAGAGTAGCCTGGGCAGCCGCGTAGATTGCTGAAGCTTCTTCCTCCAGTTGTTGAACTTACCACCTCTCTGCCACCGATCCTAGATGGACCCCCAACCGCCAAAACGTTCCGAATCTCCTTAGATAGCAACTTCTGCTTCACAACGTTTTGCTCCTTGTGCCCTCCACGAAACTTCCCAAGAATGAGCCTGCATGGCTCAAGTCCTGCTCTACCACGGTCACCACGTTCGGTGCCAACCTGATAATATTTCACCATTAGGCATAGTTGATTAATTGCTAGAGAATATATTCTCACATTACTTGGATTTGGAATGGATGTTCACTTGCATGGTGTTGGTTATTACATCTTATTTATGCTTCGTTGTGTCCAAGTCTAGACACTTTATGATACACAATAAGCAAATGAACTACAATAGCCAAAGGAGCCCTTAAATATATGCATGAGGGAATTTCCATTTCATAATTTAATCGTTTGAATTGAATATAAAGCTTCTACGGTTATCAAAAGGTGGTAAATATCAGGGTCGGCCCAAAACATAGATTCAATTTTAGGTCATATTTTTAAAACTCCGAAAGTTGAAAAAAATAGTAAATATTATTATGTCAAGATTTTGATCTGTATATTGAAATTAACCACATCAACAGATGACATTTCTAAAAAACAAAAAAAGGGCCTTCGAATTTCTACAGTACATATTGTTCTCCACAGATGCCAAAACTTATCATACGGTTATCAAAATCCTCACCCTAATTTTTTGCGAAAATCGTACTTTTTATCAAGGCCTATATTAACAATGACTGGTTCAGATGTTTGTTGTTGATCTTGGGGTAAGCTCACAGCCCAAAACTAAACCAAACTGGAGGCTGGTGACTAGACCAGAGCCTGGTCCGAATTGTCCAGAGTAATCGAATGAATTACATATGCAACTGAACCAATTTTGTATCTACACGTACACGCAACATTGATGGCAATTTTGGAACTTTCCAAGTAAGAATTTCATAAAGTATTTTCAATTTTGAGTTTTTTTTTAAAATCAACATGAGCTCCAAATTCCTTAAAAGATTAAGACATGGGCTCCGAAGCTTGTTTCTGAGAACAATCTCAATCCCGACGACTATTGGCAAATACATATGGATATGCATACGTAAGAGCTTCTGAAGCAAAGGTGACCGAGGAAAAAAACAGAAAAGAATACCAAAACTCTATTTGCCCCATAATTCAATCCCATAAACCGTCCCAATATTCAAAATAAAAGACATATTTGGGCTGATTTTTGGACCTCTTCCATTTTGTATCTTGGAATAGTTTTTAGGATTGTTTTCTGGTTCCCTAGTATAATATAACTGGTGGATTACAAAGTAGGAAAAGAAAGGAAAACAAAGTAGGATTACAAGAATAAGGAGGTAGATTTCAAGTGAGTAGGGAATTCATGGGGTACTTAAGAAACGAGGGTCTCCAAGCAGAAGCAGTGAGCAGGCAGAGGTCCTTCCAACCAAGTTTGAGGGTTCCATTGTCCTCAACAAGGGTGTAACCATCGGAAGGGAACATTCCTAAGAGGAGAGTAGCCTGGGCAGCCGCGTTTCCTGCTAGTGAGATACCCCTGAATCCAGATTGCTGAAGCTTCTCCCTCCAGTTATTGAACTTTACCACCTCTCTGCCGACGGTCCTAGATGGGCCCCCAACTGCCAGAACGTTGCGAATCTCCCTTGACAGCAATTGTTGCTCCACCACATGCCGCTCCTCACTCTCCTCCCCGTAGCTTGCTCCTAGCGAGTCAAACAGTGCCGAGTAGTAGTGTATGGCCTCCACGAACCTTCCCAAGAATGAGCCTGCATGGCTCAAGTCCTGCTCTACCACAGTCACCACTTTTGGTGCCAACCTGATCAGATTTCAACATTAGGCAAAGTTGATTAGTGTTGGAGAATATATTCTCACATTACTTGGATTTGGAATGGATGTTCACTTGCATGTTTTTGGTTATTGCATCTTATTTCTGCTTGTGTTGTGTCTAAATCTAGACACTTTCGGATAAGCAATAAGCAAATAGACAAATAAGACAAATGAACTACAATAGCCAAATGAGCCCTCAGTATGCACGAGGGAATCTCCATTTCATCGTTTGAATTGAATATAAAACTTCTCCAGTTATCAGAAGATGGTAAACATTAGAGTCGGCCCAAGACATAGGCCCACCAAGTAGTAAATATTATTTCATCAAGATTTGGAGTGGATTGATGGACTACTTCAGCGCTGGAATGCTTATTTCTTTATGCGTGTGAATCTTCTTGATAGCTTATAAACTAAAGTTTTTTTTATTCAAAAGAATAAAAGTCGCCTTTTCTGAGCTTTGAACCCAAAACTATTGACTTATATAGCACCTAAAGTACCATTTATACCAAATTTTAATGAATTATTGATTGGTCGTGACTACAAGAATCTAAAAAGTAAAAATTATCTCTAAATGCTTTTTACTAAAGATGAAAATAATAAAAAAAAAAAAAAAGACATTTTTGAATGATTTGTCTTTTTTGAACTTTTTAAAATTTAGTTTATATTTTTTTAATGTTTTCAAACTTTTCGTTGAGACAAACCACTAATACATAAAAATTTCACACAATTTCAAATAAAAAAAGAGAAGCACCGGGCAGGTATTAGATTCTATACATATCGCGTTAGCACTTAGCAGAGTACTATGTTCTTAAATACCTCCGGCTCCAGTATGTGCCACTTTTCTAATCAAAAAATAAGAGAGCACCCCTTCTCCCGAAGTTACGAGTTGATTTTGCTGAGTTCTTTCGACACGGTTCTCTTAAACACTCTAGTATAATCTACTTGTTGACCATTGTCGATTTGGGGTACGGTAAGTTCAGCGGGAGGATCACCTTCCCAATTTGAAGTTTTTTTTGTACAGATTTTAATCTACGAGTTTATGACAAGAGTCGCGACTATAAATAGACTCCCAACTACGGGTACTGTCCAACTCTCTAGCTACCCTACTCTAACTCTAATCTAAAAACTAGACGGGTAGCCCTACAGAAGATTCGAAGGACGAACACAAAAATGAGAAGGATGATACATTGAACGACGCATTCTCATGTCAAACCGATATTTATGATTTCATCTTCTAGGATGATACTTAAGGTTTGTATCTTTCTTCCAAGTTAGTACTTTGAAGCACTGAGTACTAACTCTACTTGTATTAGTTCTTTATCGTCGTTACCTAATAAAACAGGAGTTCCATAAAGAAATAAGACTGGAGATAACGCTATAGTTATGTTCATTAGTTAAGGTCTTAAATCGGGACGAGGAGTCTTGCTTTGCATTGCGCACAGTAGGGGGTATGTTGTGCATCAAAACGATATTTTAGAACGTAAAACACTGACCGAAAAATGTTCGGTCAGCAAAGGACTTTTCGGGCAGTGTTTTACATGCCAAAATGACATCGTTTTGATGCGCAATATTCAACAGGTCCCCAATTCCCTTATATCATCATACTTATGTTAATTAAGGTTTTAAATAGCTACATTAGAACGTAGCAATCAAATTTCGAGCATAACTGTTAAATATCAATAATCGGAAGAGTTCTAAAATTGACACCCAAATAGTTCGACGCTATAACTTTACTTTTTAGGTGTATAATAAACGTACGTTTTATCAGTAGTCGAGTATTAAATGACAACTAATTGACTAGTTGATAACTCGGCTGGTTGACTTGATATATTTACACATCAATCGGGATCAAATTAGTATTATTTCAAATAAATTTTAAGATTTTGTATTAATTTCTTAATTTCATTGGATTTTAGAACTTGAACATTGAACTTTATTTTAACTAGTTATTTGTTATTGTTCAATTTTTTATTTTTAGTTGTTAATTTAGTCTTAATGTTTTTCTATTCTTAATTAATCTAGTCATATTATTCAATTTACTCAAACATTTCTATTATTTTAAATATTAAAAAAATTAACTAATTTCCAGAGGCCAAAACTAATCTCCGACCTAGGCAGGCGCTAAATGCTCCTCGTACGACCAACCAGCACCCATGGACTTGTAGACCATTATTACTCAATTTCACTAAGTATACTATATTCACATGAAAAATGTTAACAGTGTCTAGTCCGCGAGAAATAATTTGTAAAAAATATATTGATATTTGTAAAATGTATTTCTTTTGTCTCAATTTATTTTTTTATTTTTATTATTTAGAATTTCTTAAAAAATAATTTATATTTTTTAATTTATAACTCTTTTTATATTCAATATGAATTTTATTTGATAAATCTTAATTAATTCTATTAAATAATATTTTTATAATCATTTAAAACATCCTTAATTACGCTTTGTAAATAATTTTGAAATGATGCATATCTCGAGATTAGATAAAAAAAACTGGAATATCTATGAATATATATATATATATATATATATATATATATTTTTTTTTTTTTTTATAATTCGCAGGCGGTTGTTAGCCTGTGAACAAGGACACCACAGTTTCAAGTGTTGCATTACCTGTGCAAGAGCGAGAGGGTATGAGTATCCGACCCGGTAACATCGTAAAGCGAATGCTGCAACCAATGAACAGCCACGGCCTCCCTCTTGCTCACATTCAGCATCTCCGGATCCAAGTTCCCAACCTTCTCCGCCACCGGAGAAAACTCAAACGGAAGTCCCAACTTCTCAGCGAAATCCGACAACCTCTTCCCCGTCGCCTCCAACGCCTCTACGGACGTCCCCAACCCAGTCAGCCGTACATATGGCGGCCCACCCGGCCGAGACGCCAATATGTGAAACAATCCTGGCCATTGTAACCCTTGCATGATGTCCAGATCTATTATATGAACCCTTTCCTCCCGTTCAAATGCCTCCTGTATCGCTTGATTCGCCGTGAAATGCGAAAATTTCACGAACGGGCTTATCCCGTTAAACACCTGTGTTCATTACGAAGCAGAATTATCTATATGTTCGAATATCTAATCACGCGACAAGGGATCCCTTTATCTACAAAAGTCACGGACTAAAGCCAATGTTTCCGTGGATGTACGCCTAAATTTTAGTGAAAGACTCTATCAACACACACAAATCATTTCTACACATTCATACACAAATATATTCAGAATTATCACATCAATAATTTTTGTTCTTATACTAACTAAATTTTAATTATAAATAACTTTTTAAAATTTTCGAGTATTGCTTCTAAGGTTGCACCGTGATTGGTCCACATGAAAAGGGTATATCACAAGATACACACTACCAACCTGAAACGCCGAAACGAGTTTTTGGCTGTGTGGGATTGTGGGGAGGGTTGCGTAGATTCCCAAACAGGAGTTCACCATTCTAGCCGACATGGCTTCGGAGAAGTATGCGGCTACCCGCTGGGCTGATGTTCCGAAGGGGGTTGAGAGTTCGGAGACCTCCAAGAGCATCTTGTTTGCTTCTTCAAAGTTGTCAGCGGCTACGGACTCGGCGCATTTCAGGAGTAAGGTGAGAAGGTGGAGCCCTTCTTCGTCCCTTTTCTTCTGCCGCGTTTCCTCTTTCTTCTCCTTCGCGAGAATCGCGGCTGTCGATGCTGTGGGTGGCGGCAGCAACGGCGGTGTTGATGCCGCCGCAGACGAGGGGTCGGGTGGTGGAGATTCATGTTGATGTTGCTTCTCTTGGGGTTGAGGTTGAGGCTGAGGCTGAGGCTGAGAATAATATTGATGTTGCACTTGCTGGTGGTGCCGTGGTTTCTGCACTTGATTAACGGGTGCACCTGTAATTGACGGATTGTTCGAATTGCTGACGGCGTTAATGGGCGATAAAGGCGGTAGTGTAATTCCCAAATTGATCAAATGGTTGTTCATTCCATGCGAAGCCAGGGAAGATGAAGAATCTGGAAGAAGAGGAAATTGCTGCTGGTGAAATTGCTGATGATGGTTTGGTTGTGGCCTGATCTGCAAATCCGTTGGGTCCGTCAACGACGACAGAGATCGAAGCCTATACTCGAGGAGGGAAGCGAGGTTAGGATTGCAAGGGTGGATTATCTCTCTCACGTTCTGAATCAGCTGAGGTATCGAGACGTTGGCCGAGCTGTGGATTAGATCCTTTATGATTCCGTCGATCCATGCAGTACTATCCTCCATGGAATTACTATTACCACCGCTAGCAATAGGAGTAGCTGCTGCTGGTGTTGTAGTATTAGTACCAAAGGGTACAACAACAGGAGAGCTTGTATTTTGGATTGTTTCAGGTGGGAACAAGGGGAGACCGGAGAAGACACACACCGAAGGGGGCTGCGATTGACGAATATGGTTATGGTGATGAGGTGAGAGCGGGTCCTGGGAGTATGTGGACATGATAGTGGAAAATCCAGACCCGGACCCTGTTGACGTCATGGGGATCGAGTTGTTGACGGAAGAAGGTAGAATAGTCATAGTGGAGTAGTTGGGGACGTGGGTGGTGGAAATATTACTGGACGGGAGACCCGGGCCCAGATTAAAACAACCCATGTCAGCGGCGGAAAGGGAGAAGAGAGGGTGGTTCGAAGTGGGGGGAAAGGTTGTAATTGGTCGGCGGAGGAACCTGTTGTAACCGCCGGCGGTAGTCTGGAGCTCTTCAATATCGGATGCAGCCCTCTTCCTGACCATCTTCCCGTCAGAAGAGAGTAAGGAGCTGACGACGGCGTTGCTATTAATGGTGACGCTCATTAATGGAGTACTAGTACCAGAAGTGGTGTTATTAGTAGTAGTGCTGCCGTTAGCATTGAAACCTACATTGCTTTCACTTAATAAAGCACGAGTCTCCATATGGAAAATGAAGCAGAAGGAGCTAAGAGTAGTTTCAGCTCGTAGGTCTTCATAGAGGCAGATCGGAGGACGGAGTTGGTGTGGCTCTTTATTTTTTTTTATTCAGAATGTTGCAAAAGAGGAGAGAAGAGAAGATCCAAGCAGCTAGAGGCATAAAGGCTGGGACAGGAGCATTGGGATTCTGATTCTGATCTCTCTCTCTCTAGGGTTTGGGTTTTTGAGGAGATGAGGGGGGGGAGGATGGTAAGAGAGAAGAGGATAGACGTTTTTGTTCACATGCCGCTGCTTCTCCTTCCTTTTTGCTGGTTGTCAGTTGGTTTGCTGTGGCTCGTCTTGGAGTGTTTGACGTCTACTTGACTACGAGCTTTACGATGGATTATCCGACGTTCCTGCTTTTTAATTCCAACGCTCCGGAAACAAAAAAAAAAAACACTCTGCATTCAACTATTTCATAGCAATAAACATAAATATCTACACATGTTATAAATGGAATACTTTTTTGGCCCCTTTTTTTTTCCAAAAATTTCATAAAACATCTCTTTCAATCCATATAGCTATAGTAATATTTACGTAAAAAAAAATAATAGACATAATTTCTTATCAATTGTACAACCCTAACGTATAGCACTTACACTTCATTCATCTCATTTTCGTTACCTTTCAAAAAAGGATGAAAAGAAAATGATGCAAAACTCAAAATACTTTTACCATTATCATGTCATTAATAGGAGCCGATGCAATTTATGTAGGTTTGCATTCTCTTTTTCTTCTTATACTCTCTCTCTCTCTCTCCCTCTTACTCTTTTTTTTTTGGTGATTTTGATTTATTACAGAGGACTTATCCTCTTCCAAATTAATTCTGCTTTAGTTTTTAGGTTTTATTTTCTTTCATGTTTTTCAATCTCAATTAAAATTTACAGCCTGCATTTGGGTTATGGGTCTACAACATTAATCTGCCACAAAAACCATCATAAAAAATATTGTAGGCTTTGTTTCAACCTCAAAATCACTTATTATATACTTTATCATAATCTTCTCGGCACATGCAGTGCATGGGATGTAAGGACCCGCAAAAAATTTAATCCTATAAACATATTGAATTCGTAATTTTGAGTGTACATTTTTACCATTTATCATTACATATACATTTTGTGCATTAATATATGCATCATAATAACCCTAGAATTTTGATTAAATTTTAAATAAATTTAATTATTAAATTTGTATTTGATTTTCTATTTCAAATTTTATAAAATTCAAGTTTTGTAATTTTGGAGCTCGCTTGAATGAGCTGAGGCCGCTCAAGTGGTCTCTTCATAATCTAAACGGGCAAATTAGGGATGTAAGACTTGTTAATCGCCAAAATACACTTGTAACCTGATATTTATGACTATTATTATCCAATTTGATGAGGATTTAACTATATAAACATAGTTAGGTCTGTTTTGGTCATTCACAAAATATTTTATCAAGAAATCATGAGTATTTCGGAAGTTCTTGAGTCTTCTTTGGGGTTGAAGCTGTGTCCAAGCTTGATTCCAATTGCTCGTCATCATTCTTCATGTTTTTTTTTAATCTGAGGTA